>PVHP010006747.1:0-59380 GCA_004024765.1 Zapus hudsonius | reverse complement strand
AGCTCATCGATTTAAAGTAGTAGCCTTTTATTTCAGCTATTGTTTTCCTGTTAGTACATATCGAAAATACTTACACCTGTTTACTGACCATTTTAATTGGCTCATCAGTGAACTTCTTATATATAAAATATATATATTATTGTCCATAATGAGTTAGATTATTTAATGGGCAAACAATGAGTTGCTATCCACAGTTCCCCGATGCATATATATATATATGTATATATATATATTATTTTTTTGCTCCTCTTTCTCTTAGGTTGCTCTCTGTCTTGTTAATTTGTAAAGCCTTCCCCACATAATTATAGCTTATAAACTCTCTCTGTCATCTGTATTGTGAACATGTTTTCTAAATCTACCATTTATTTAACATCTTTGTTCATACTGTCTTCTGCCACACAATTGTTATTTATTAGCCTCTATCTAGGCGTTCTCAGAAATCCTAGTAAAATAACAATAATATATTTCAATTTAACAATTTAATCCACCTGGGTTTTTGGTATCTGACATGAGATAGGGTTATTACTTTGACCGTTAAGGATGGAAAGCCAGTCCAGTGGGGAAATTTTGTTAATTAGATCATCTTTTTTTTAACTCTTCCAAATTGAATTGCAGTATGCTCAAAAACTGAACTCTCATAGATACATTATCTCCTGGATCCTCTCGGTGTCTGTTTGCCCTCTTTTTTATACCTATTCCATTTTTGTATTGTTTTTATTTCAATAACCTTGTGAGATATTCTGATACCTAGTTAGAATTAAGCTTTCTCCTGATTTTTCTTATAGTTTATTCATGGCTATTTTCATTCCATAGTAGCTTTTAAGGTCTCATAAAATTCAAAACATATTATACAGCTATAATAAATATTCTATGATCATTATAATATATTATTAATATTATTATTATATATGACATAAAGACATCATTACATTTTACTGTGAATGGCATTGTGTGTGTAGTTACAGATGCATATAGACATATATTCTTACCTTATGTAAATTAAAATTAAAATTTCATGAATCCTAATCCTTTCTTATTTTAGTTTACATTGGTATTTTAAAGGTTTTTCCTCTTCCTTTTAAAGTTTCCAGAGAAATAAAAAAAATCTATTGACTTAATGGGCTGATTTTACATCTGGTCATTCTATACATATTTTCTGAATACTAATAGTTTTCTTCTTTTTAAGTTCTTTGGATTGTGCCAAAGACAGTTTTTGTATTTTCATTTAGAGTACGCTCATCAATGATTTAATTTCTCGATCACATTGTTTTCATCACACTTCTTAAAATCAAATAAATATGGCCAAAACACTTCACAATCCTGGAAAACCTTCCTGTATCTTCTCCTCATATAAATTTACCTTCTTCATAATGCCGTGGGATTGAGTTGTAGGTATGTGTTCTCTTCCTCTGGTTCCTTCATCCAGCAAGATGCTGTTAAGATCCTGCCCATTGGGCTGGAGAGATGGCTCAGCGGTTGGGGCACTTGCCTCCCATGCTTAGGGCCCCGGGTTCGGTTCCCCAGTGCCCACATATGCCAGACCCATGAGGTGCTGGCCCTGGTGTGTTCTCTCTCTCTCTCTCTCTCTCTCTCTCTCTCTCTCTCTCTCTCTCTGCTTGAAAATGAATAAATAAAATATTTTTTAAAAAAGATCCTGCCCATTACACAGGTGCCCCATGGGTTGTTTATACATTAACCTGTTGAATCGCTTCCTATTTCCAGTTTGGGGTGATGATAAAAAAAATCTACTAGAGACAAGAAATTTTTGGTAAGAACTTGAGTTTTTAATTCAGGCATGTGAATGCTTGGAAGAAGTGATGTCATTGGTTCCTATGATAAATATATGCTTACCTTCATTTTTTAAAAAGTCAGACTACTTTCTAATCTGACTGTAATTTTCATTGTGAGCAACTATGCACAAGAGTTCCTGTCCCTCCGACCCCTCATCAGCATTAAAGCAGTGGTTTTTTTCATTTTTTTATTGCACTTCTTAATATATTCTGGATGCATCCTCTGTTAGATACACGCACAGTGAATATTTCCTCCCTATTCACTGACTGTCCTTTAAGAAACAGGTTTTAATTTTTTAAAAAATATTTATTCATTTTTAAGCAGACACACACACACAAAGAGAGAGGGGGGAGGGAGGGAGAGAGAAAGAGAGAGAGAGAGAGAGAGAGAGAGAGAGAGAGAGAGAGAGAGAACACACCAGGGCCACCACCTTGTGGGTCTGGCTTACTTAGGTCCTGAGGAATTGAACCTGGGGCCTTAGGCACTGGAGGCAAGTGCCTCTGAGCCATCTCTCCAGCCCAGGTTTTAATTTTTATAAATTCCAATTTATTAATTGTTTGCAGTACCTGTGTGTGTGTAGTGTGTGTGGTGCTGTGTGTTTGTGTATGTGGTGAGTGTATGGTGTGTGCACATGTGTGAGCAGATGTGTGAACCCTGTGGCTCTGGCCACTGTCCTCCTCTGATATGTGTCCACATTATTTCCTTGAGACTGCTGTTTTCAGTGAGACTGGCTGACCAGTGAGCGCTGGTGATTGGTCCCCATTGGGCCGGGCTCATCAACACACATGGCTACACCTAGCTTTTTACATAGGTGTTAGGGAATTGAACTCAGAGCAAAGCAGACCTTCATGGATGCACGCCAAGTGCTCTTACCCACTGAGCCATCACCCCAGCCTCAATTTAACTTTTTAGTTAATGCTGTGTAGCGTGTAAGAAATTATTCTTTCAAGTTTGCGATGACATTCTCCTAATGTTTGTGTTTCCTAGAAAATATTTCATTTTAGTTCTTGAGTCTGTTTTCAACCCAAGCTGATTTTTGTGTGTGATAAGAATTATGGTTCATTTGTTTTCCATATGGAGAGTTTGCTCTTCCAGCACCATTTGTTGGAAAGACATTCCTTCCTCCTATTGAAATGGTTTCATGCCTTTGTGGAAACACAGTTGTTTACATATGTGCAAATCCACATCTGGACTTTTAATTTTGTTCTATTGATCTATTTTTCCATCTTTACATCAATATCACATTGTCTTAATAACAATGGTCTTTTAGAAAGCATTAAACATTTAGTTCACTTTTCCAATGGAATTCCTCTTTTTCAATATTGCCAAGCTTTTGTTGTATTTCATCGTGCCTGTTTAGATTTTAAATTGTATTGCCTTATTGCCATAGATCAATTTGTGGTGATTTTTAATAAGATCGATTTTTGTAATCCTTGAACTTGTGGAAAGTTCTTCCCTTAAGTCTTCTTTACTATCTCTCAACAATATAAATATTCGATGTACATATTTTGGAAAAAAATTATTAAGTTTATCCCTTAACAATTTGTGGAATTTGATATTTTATATATAGTATTGCTGTCTTAATTTAATTTTAAAATTGCCTGTTGATAATCTATAAGAGCACAGCTCACTTTGCGTATTGACTGTGTGCCCTGCAACCTTGGTAAATATACTCATTTTTCTCTAATACTTACTTGTAGGTGCTTGATGACTTCCTGGAAGGTGATCCAGATAGAGATTTGGTTTGCATGTTCTCTTTCTCAATTCCTTTTATCCATTTGTCTTCTCTTACTGACTTTGCTAGGACTCTGGTTCAACATTGAATTGATAAGAATAGAGATTCTGATCTGACAGGGGAACACAGGCCTGAGGATATGACTTATTGATAGAGAGCTTACCTAGCTAGAAGACATTAAGTTATGGGTTCAATCTCTAGTTTTTCAAGGGAGGAAAGATAAAGTACTCAATGCTTCCTAGTGCATTGTTATAAATGCCAGTGGGTTCTGATGTTTATTATTTTATTTATTTATTTTTTAATGTTTTAAAAATATTTTATTTATTCATTTTCTAGCAGAGATAGAGAGAGAGACAGAGAGAGACAGAGAGAGAGAGACAGAGAGAGCACACCAGGGCCACTGTGGGTACTGGGGAATTAAACCCGGGGCCTTAGTGCCTTTACCTCTGAGCCATCTCTCCAGCCCTGGTGTTTATTATTTTAGTAGCCAACCTCAATTAGTTGTATAAAATTACTGAAGGATTTCCTTTTTTAATAATGAATGAGTATAGAATTGTTAAAAAAAATCTCTTGAGAATTTTACTGTATGAATAAATCCACACATGAATATATGAGCATACAGTACTTTGGTCATGAGGACATCCTATTATCCTCCTGGGTCTCCCTCCCTTGCCTCCCCCATGCCCTAAGCATCTTCTTCTTGCAAGGTAGTTTTTCTTCTGTTTTATTATCTTGTTCCTTCTGTCCTCCATGTCAAAATGTTGTTGGGCTCAGAACTGTGCTGGTCTTATTGAGGCACAGACAAGGATTGTAGGGTCAGGGATGCCTGGAAGATAATGCCCACAGCACTCCCTGTGGCCCTTATTTTCTTTATTGTCCTCTTCCACAATGTCCTTTGAGCCTGGGAGAGCATGATAAAAATATCCTGTGTTGAGCTCTTTACAGCCTTTTATATTCTTTGACTAGTTTTGGGTCTCCTCAGGGTCTAATACCATCCCCATAGACAAGGTTCTCTGACTAGCAGTGAGAGAAGCACTCATTCATTCTGCCTCTATGTCTGCCGTGTCCCCGGAGCCTGGATGAGTGTAATAGAGATGACTTGTCCATTGCTAAGCACTGGGTTTTATCTTTTCATTTTGATGAGTCTTGGCCTCCCAAGCCAAAGGGTTTTGACTTCGTTCTCAGTGGCAGGTGTAAATTTACTCCTACTGAGCAGGTCTCATACCCAGAAGAGTAATTGGTTACCCCATAATTTATGTGCGCTATTGCATCTGTGGATGGATACACCTTGCCTGGCTGATTGATTGTGTAGCTTGAGGGAATCCACTGATTGGTCAGGCTGTAGATGATGTTTCTCCTCCAGCAGCTCACACAGGACCCACCAGTACTATGACAGCTAGCCAGCAGGGATCTGGGTTCTGTCTCAGATCAGCTGGATTTCTCAGTGTCCTGGGTCATCAGCAATAGGGTCTTCCCATCTAGTTCTGGTGGGTAACCAATGTCTCTCATTGTAATGGAGGCCTCATGGGCTTCTTTGACATTGTCCAGACCAGAGACCTATGATCTCTTTAAGAACATTACAGACCCATGGACCACATCCAAGGATCTCTGAAGGCTAGCTTTCCTAGCCTCCTCTTCTTTCAGTTTCTTGCCCACAGGCTGCGAAGTTTGTCCCCTGGGCATAGCGGGGCCCATAAACTGGAGGTTTAGCCTTTAGCACATGTCCTCTGTGCAACCTTGCCTGCTCATGGTAGAAAATGGATGGCTATAGTATGAGTTGAGCATCAATAGAAATACCATGTTCTAAGGTAACAATCCTTCCACTGTGGGGCTCAAGCTCTAGGCTTTCAATTTACACTCATGGACATTGTCTGGAAACGTCTAAAGACTCACATAATATTTATAATATTGCAGACAGACAAGGCTTGGAACTATTCTGATTTTGTCTCTGTGTATCTCATTTTGGAATCCAATAATTTGCAAAAGGACATAGAAACCGAATTAATTGATTGAACACTTAAACTAAGGGATCCTGTGATTTTTGATCTTCAGTAACTTTAAATATAATTTATTTGCAAGCAGAAATAGACAGATAGATGATAGATAGATAGAGTCTCCAGCTACTGCAAATGAACTCCAGATGCAGGCATCATTTTGTTCATCTGGCTTTCCATGGGTACTGGGGAATCAAGCCCAGGTTGTTAGGCTTTGCAGGCAAATACTTTAATCACGGAGCCATCTCTCCAGTCCCCAATCTTCAGTAACTTTTAAGGAAATGGCATTTGTGAACAATTCCTAGTCCAAAGGCATGCCTAGCTGAAGTTCTCTCTCACTCTGAGCCTTTTAACATCTCTGGAAAATATCCTTTCCCCATCACTCCTGGTTTCTCCATGCCACTTGGCTGCTCTTCCTTCCTCCTGCCATCGGGTCATTTACATGAAAATGGTATCTGAAGATGGTTCATCAATATTTGATGATTATTTTCACCTGCAGCAGAGAAGCCTCACTTCTTTAGTCGTTGCCACGGAAACGATTTCGCTGTTAAAAGAAGAGAATTGGGATTTCAGTGAGGGTAGAAATTAGGTTGGAGAGATAATGTTGAAGAATGGAAAAGACTCAGACCTGAAAGCAAATAAGTTATAAATCAGGAGTAAGTCATTTTGATTGATAACTATCTATAAAAATACAGATCCAAATTTGAAGCCACCTGTGTGTTTTGCTCATACATTAAAGCTGGCCAGAGTGTCATTTTGTGCTGATTGGTCCTCTGTCTTAACTACATCTGTCCTCAAAAACCCCACCTTAATCTAAGCTGGGTATACTTCTGTTTTCACGAGCTTTCTAAGAAGCAGACTATAGCCCTTCCAGGCATCAGGAGCAAGTGTACGTTTTATAAACCCACTAAAAAAAAAAAACAAAAAACAAAAAACAACGTATCTTGAAAGACCTATAAAGCAGCTGGATCTGCCACTAACCATGGATGACACTATGTGAACTATTCAGAGTCTTCACTTGGGACATTTTTTTTCAGACTTCTAGTTAGCCAGAACTATGGTTCACATGTTTCCAAACAGAAATAAATCATTATTAAATAATATAGTGTTACATGTCAAAGAGACATGGTTTGAAGCTAAATGATTTCCTAAATTGCTAGAAGTCAACGTAAATATAAAGGCAATCACAACATTCAAGCTGGAGAGCAGACAGAGAAGGAACCATTTAGAACATCGGAATAGTTTTTGAATTACAGTCTGAAATAAATACAATTATACCTAATGGAGTCTTCACTCTTTCTGCAGGTGTTTTGCTGCTGTTGAACTGTGGATTGATCAGTTCTTGGATCTTTGACCTTTAATGATTTTTCTTTACCCTCCAGAGAACTCAACTACTTTGGGCATTCTGATATTTGGGTGTTTGGAACAAGGAAGGAATGAGTGAATGAAGCCTTTTCTATCATTTTTTTTTTTACTGACTCCTAAGAGAGATTTTTTTTCTGGTGGATTGTAATCAATTATGGATAGAGCCGTGCCACTGTGTGTGACTATGCTGGATACCATTTTTTTGGACATTTTTCAGTAAGCCTGACCACATAGGTAGTACCCTGGGTTTACTGCAGACTAAGCCTCATGCCAATAACCTGATTTTTCAAGACTATGGGGTCAGTAGCTTTTGCGTAATGGAGTCTCTGGTTGAATCGGAATGTCCTATTTACTGTTAGAAAATGCTAGACAATGACCTAACCTATTTCTGATTCATGCCCTTATCTTCCCAGGAAGTACTCATCCATCTCCCTTAGAGATTTGTTGCAAGGTACAGAATTAGTGCCATATAACTGTCACAATTACCTTTAGCTCTTAAAATGTTCTGTAAGGAAAGTACTATTTTATTACCATTTTACAGATAACAAACAGATGATTGAAAAGTTTCTATAATTTGCCCAAGGTCATTCCTGTAATTTAATAGCAAAACTGAATTGGAGCCTAGGCCCTTTTGACTGTAAAGACATCAATCTTATTGCAGATGTGGCTTTTCGTCGAAGTAACCGTGGTGTTCGAAAGCATAGTTAAGCCTTAAAGCCTCAATCTGCACAATCTATAATCTAGATGATCTAACTAGTGAGAACCCTGGAGTTTCCTATAAAGAAGAGGAGGGACTCATGTGACTGCAGTACACCTCATGGAGTCAGGAAGTTTTCTCTAGAGAGAGAGCTGATCTCTGTGAGCTAGAAGGACAGTCTCTGGGTTTTAGGCATGGTGCTTTTAGCTAGAACATCTCCTGTAAACCAGTTTTCTGATTTTGAATTGGAACTTAGCCAACAACTTTTCTTTCCTTTGAGTATGACATCGAGTGACATCCAACTTCTACCAGCCACTATTAGAGCATTTGGTCTGACATTGCTGATGGCATGTTGTCTGTGTTCCGCAGGGCGAAGGACCTGGTTTAGGGTAAACGACTCTGCTCTGGTTCCCAGAATTAGAGGCAGCCAAGTAAAAAAGTCTGAACAGGTCATGGAATTGGGAACATGGTGGCTGTTCCGGATTCCCTTCTGCTTTCACACGTCTCCCTGCTGTCCTCCGACACACCCATCTCATTTCTAGCTCGAGTAAGGCACTCCATCAAATGCCCAGCATTGGCATGCAGTGTTTGGGGAATTAACTCACAATTCGATTATGCCTCATCCCATCTGTCCCTTGTGTTAATGTGCTCATGGCTTAAGTGACTTAGCTACTTCTGGCCAGTTTATTTTGAGTGAATTTCAGCGTTCTTGTCTGTGAGCTGAGGATAATAAAAGCTACTTTCTGAAGTCGTCAGTCATAAGAATGAAAATGTGATGTTACAGATAAAGTGTTTAACAGAGTGCTAAGCTGGAAGACTGGGCAAAACAGAAGCTAACCAGTAAGGGAAGCTGACAGGTATGGTATGAATGGAGATAAAAATCAAATGTTATGCTTTCTTTTGTAATTCTGATCCAAGGTGATAGGAAAGGACAACTTTGATTTTTTTTCATAAAATGAGAGTTGGATATATTTTGTGTCTTTATTTACCGCTGAGCTCAAGAAAATCATAATTAGTTTTAATGCTCTTCTACTGAAAATGTTGGCTTTAAACTTGCATATTTGCTCTTGAAGCATGTGAGAAGTTTGTGTGTGTGTGTGTGTGTGTGTGTGTGTGTGTGTGTGTGTGTGTCGAGGGAAGCTACACAGAATTAAGATATCATTCTCACCAATGGTGATTACAAACTTGTATCTTAAGGAGTGTAAGCTCATAGCAAGGGCACAGCTTGTGCAAACTGTTCTGTCACAGAGCATCAGGTTGTGGCTTACTGGTCTCAGATGAGACCCACGGCTAGACTGGAAAAGTCACTTCCCTTGGTCTTGTGTCATTAACTGCTCTAGGATGCATATCAAAGGATCTAATCTTTTTTTTTTGAAAATGCCAACTTTATATCACAAACTATAATTCAAGTAGAACTTTGATCTCACTTCTCAACAAAGATGGCCTGAGAGGAATAACGAGGAAAGGACTTTTAAAAGGATAGCATGTCTTGGATTTTTCTCAAATGCATATTAAAAATATCTATAAATATGCAAAATTTTATAACAGAAAGTTCTGTCCTTGGGTTGTTATCTGAAAACTCCCTTCTTCAATCTGTATATAATTTGGCTTGGAATAATTTTTTAAAATAAAACAATGTCCTTGGATAGTTAAACAAAAAAGTGGTCTATGTGTTTGCTGCAGGTTTTTTGAAACTCTCACCTAGAAATAAAAACTTCCATTCTGTTGCCCCCTAGTTTTGCCCTGCTAACAATTGCTTTTTGGGGAGTGTGGGAGCCTACTAAGAGACATGGAGGATGTAGGGTTTTGCTGAGACCAGAAGGCGTCCGGGACTGTCTCCTTCTGTTAAGGAAGTGGAGACAAGTCTGAGGCCCCTGATTATCTCAAGCATATTCTGGACCCTCCAGCCTCCAGAAAGGCCACAGATGAGCCCTGAGATAAGCAGGCAATTCAAGGCCTAAACTCACTCCAGTTGGAAAAAGAAACCTAAACAATAAGGTTATATTTCCTCTGCAGCCATCACCATTCTATACATGTCTAGAGTCATGTAGCTCCCTCAATTTATCTATGCAAATTAGGTATCCACAGCTTACTGGCCCTTGCCAATCCACTCATGAGACATCCACAGACTATCCTGCCCATACCAATCCCCTTGCTGCCTATGTCCCTGCCTCTGCCTTTTCTCTATATAAACAACTGTTATCTGTACAATAAACAAGAACTGTCCACTGTTTTGTTCTCCTAGGTGGCTATGCCCATCGGCCTACTGCTATCCCAAGAGGCTGATGTTCATCCAGCTGTGTGGATGAACTGGGGTGTTAGTGTACAATGACCCCCAAAGTAATCCACGGACTACAGGGAGCAGTGGTGGGTGTGCTATGCACATGCTCCTGATGCTGGTATCGCTACAGCCAACTTGTAGTAATTACCTGCTGAAGGACCTACCACAGGTAAACCACACATATATCTATTATATTGTGAGAACAGCTCTGGAATGTGTCATGAAGAATTCCACAGTTTTCTGTGGGATGGAAACTCACACGAATAGTTCACGTCATCATGGGAAACGTGGCACAGCAAGAACTTGTTACAAGAGGGGAATGATTCACAAATAGGATGGGGAGAGGATATGTTGGTAAGAAGTGTTTTAGTAAGAATGGTAGAGAGAAGAGGGTAATGGGGTTTTGAATAGGGTCAAAATACATAATATTAATGCAAAAAAATTACCAAAATATAATACAAAGGAAGAGAAAATATATATATTTTGACTTTGATGGGATACATCTTGTTTTGCTGACGTGTCACTAGCTTTTGACCCAAGAAAATGCTGGAAATAGTGATATCTCAACCACGTGTGGGTTATTTTCTGATTATGCATGCTATAAAAAGGAAATGATATCTGTAAAAATGGATTCCTGCCTTAGATACTCTTTGGGGGTGATGAAATATTTTGAAAATTAGCCAAGATGATAAAGCCGAGCATGGTTTCAAAACTTCTCAGACAGAACCTGGGAAAGACTGAAAACATCAAGAATGTTTTTATCATTAGACTTAAAAGGACAAATTTCACAACAGGAAAATATGGCATGGGTTCAACTTGAGAAAAAGAAAAGAGAATTTAATTTTATTATTGAAAAGATATTTTTCTGCAGAATGGATAGATATATTAATACCAACTCTCTTGGTAATGGTGGATTTGGGGTAATTTACATAAAAAAATCTTATTGAGTACTGATTGATTTGCATAGAATAATTTTAAAGATAGAACTTTAGCTTTAGGTGCTGTTGATAGTCATTAGATCCATGTTAGAAATCAATCAATCTTCAGTTGACAAGTGCTTGAGGTGTTAACATGGACACAGTCTTGGTGTAGGAATTGGGAACAGTGAGGAGTGAGCTGTCAATCAATGAGTCAACAAATGAGCAACCAGCAAAGTGGAAATGCAAATTAAAAGACTGAGGAAGGTGTGAAGTACACAGAATATTGAACAATTTTTAATTCTTTTGAATTCCTTTAGAAAATTATTTTCTGCTTGAACTCAAACCATAATTGCAGCCAGAAAACTCAAGAAAACCAAATTGAAACATAAATGTTTGCCTTTTCTCATTTTCACTGTGTTTCCATTGTAGACATAGATGTAGAATAGAGAATTGTAGATATTTATGGGGCACAGTGGGTATTTGTGACATGCATCTAACAGTCAATCCTCTGACCAGAGTAACTGACATATCCATCACTCCCTCGACATGTCTTCCTGTTAGGAACATTCAGGATTCTCTCTTTAGCTATTTTAAAATAAACAAAGAATTGCTGTCTTCCCTAGTTATCCCACTGACGTCATTCTTCCTAGAGCCAGGTGTGGGGTACACACCTGTAATCTCAGTCCTCAGGAGGCGGAAGAGGAGGCTTCAAGACAGCCAGCCTCAGCTACATCACGTTGGAGGGCAGCATGGACTATATGAGACCTTTTCTCAAAAAGCCAAAGAGGAAAAGAATGCATTCTTCCTGTCCACCTGCACTCTTGTATTGCTAACCATCTTCCGTCCATCCCTCCCCGTCCTCTCCAGCTATGGAACCAGTGCTCTACCTAAGTATGAGCCTCTGCTGCTGTGATCTGATTTTGCTATTGAAACTTTCAAAGCTTCTTTTTCTCACTTATCACAATGGGCATCCACCTTAAAGGCATCACAGCATATGCATTATAAGGGACAGGAGTATAATTCTTGAACTTCAATTGTAGTTTATCAGTTTGGTTCTTTTGAGAAGTATTAATTCCATGAGCAAAGAAATGCATGGCCTCTAAGATTTCTCAGTTTGCAGTTGTCAATGTCAAGGGCTTCGGTAGAAACTGTCAAAGGGAATTTGGAGTCGTTCTCCTCCAAGTCAGACAGGATTCGACACAGATGTTTTTAAATGTCATCTTGGACTGCTGAGGACCTTGGGCCAAGGTGAAAACTGCTGAGAAGTCTCAAAGGTTGCTTTGTGTCCCATATTATCCCTGGACCAGGAATATGTAATTCATCAAGTAAGTGTCAAAGGTGCTATTTTATGGTCAATGTAGCTTAGCTTCCCAAAGACACCAAATACACCTTTGAAATGGTTGATTCTCCCAAAAGTTGCTTTGCAGACCCACCAGTGTCCTGAGCAGTGCAGGGGACAAGAAGGAACAGACCTTGTGTTATCGTACAAAAGGAAAAGTTCAAGTTGAATGTCAAGGCTGAGAATCTACCTATAAACAGGAGGTGATAATTCAAACATTTTATATATACAAACTTGTTTGGAAAAAAATTATTCTCAGCAGGCCTGTGCTGTTTTCTTTGTCTATCGTGTTCTTTTTTACATAGCCTGTTTCTGCTTGACCTCACTAAAAATAATGTACTGTGCAAAAGTACAAGAAAGTACGATGGTGCATTTGTTACTTTCCTGGCTGCTGTGACAAAATATCTGACAGAAATAAGTGTAAGGGAGGAAGGGTTTATTTCAACACATACAGTTCTAGGGGATGCAATCCATCATGATGGGGAAGGCCTGGCAGCAGGAGCAAGAAGCAGCAGGTACTACAGGACCCTAGCCCATGGAGCAGTACCCCGGGACCCTAGCCCGTGGAAAGGTACCCTGGGACCCTAGCCCGTGGAGAGGTGCCCGGGACCCTAGCCCATGGAGAGGTACTGCCTACAATTACTGTGTCTTTCCACTTCAGTTTACTTGATGTAAAAACTCCCTCACAGATGTCCCCATGTATTTGTCTCCTTGGTGATTCTAGATTATTCTAGACCAAATCAAATTGACAAATGAGATTAGCCATCACATTATCCTAGAACCTTTGTTTCTAAATTATTAATTTGAATACACAATTCAAGTGTGAGATCACAAATTTGAATATAAGGTTTCATGATAATTGGATATTTTCTAGTTATTATCTGTAATGAGTCCTCACTACATTGGGGTGTCTACCATCTCAAAGAGAGTCTGATATTTCCCAATTGCTCTCTGTGATTAGTCTTCAATATATCCTCAGAGTATTTTGGATGTCAGAGACGACAACACATGTATCAATACCTTGCTTGTTCATTTTAAATAAAATGTAATGAGGCACTTAAAAAATACTCAGATAGGAATTCTTGGGGAGCTAATATAGGGTCCAGAGACACGAGTCAAACTCTTCTGTTTCCAGTTTGAAGAGCTCTCTCTCCATCTATTTTTGTGGAGGGAAAATGGCCCCCGCGTCCTCTGCAGTAGGAGTAAAGAGAAACACCATTCTATATTTTATCTCCATATTTTCCTCCCAGCCTCCATTCATTTCAGCCTCCAGATTTGATTTCCATACTTAGAAGGATTGCATGCGGTAGGAAGTGATGTCATTGATCAACTCTGCATAAGAAATGTCCATGACCAACCATGGGCAAATACAAGATCACACATTGTAGAGTCCTCTAAGCTCACTGTCTGGGGTCCCAGAAAACCACTAGAGATTTCTTTTTTTGTATGTACAATGACTTGTGAGTTGCATGTCCCCAAGGAAAGACTTCAAATTTAAGATCACCTCAAAGGGCAGGACACCTAAAATACTAAAACATAAACAAAAAGACTGCTTCAGAGATAATTATTCTGTTTAATTTTTTTAAAATGTGTCATAGTACCTGAAGTGACTTGTAAAAATACTTAAAATATAGAAAACTGAAGATATATATCATATATATATATCTTATATGTATATCATATATATATAGAGAGAGAGAGAGGAGGAGGAAGGGAGGGCACCATCTATAGTACCTTCTTCTACAAGTCTATGTATTTCTAGTTGTGATGGTTTATATTGACTGCCAACTTGATGGGACTTGGTATCACTGGCGGAACTAGCCTCTGGACATACCCCTGAGGGATTACCCAGTTAGGTTAACTGAGGTCGGAAGGTCCATCTTAACTGTGGGCAGTACCACTCCATGGACTGAGGAGGGGGCAGGGGGAGCTCCTGAACTGTAGAACAGGAGAGAGCTGGCTGGGCAGCAATATTCATCTCTCTGCTTCCTCACTGTGGACACCATGTGACCAGATGCCTCAAGCTCCTGTCATGATGGACCATAACCTCAAACTGTAAGTCAAAATAAACCCTCCCTCCCTTTAAGCTGCTTCTCGTGACATATTTTGGTCACAGCAATGATTAAATTGACAGAAGTACTGATGTTACCAGAAATGCTGAATAATGATGACATTCTAATATAATGACCATCCCAAAGTTTGTTTAGAAAAAGAAAAATGGGTTAAATAATAATACAATAGTTATCTAAATGTTTTGATATATAAAGTTTGTAAAAACCAGTATCCACATTATATGTTCAAGGCAGGAGATGAAAATTCACTGAGAGTAGTGAGATTGAAGAATCATGTCCAAATTCCTAAAAATGCAAAAATGCATTATTTTCCCAGAGACTTACCTGCTTCATCAGTTGAACAGGAATAACTTTAGTAGTTGGCTAAAACTTTTGTAGTAAGAACTATGCATGCATACCTTCCCTGGTCTAGCAGGGGCCCTGCAGGCTTGTTACTTAATCACTGCTTGTGAGTTTGCACCCTGCTTCTCATTACCTAAGCCTGCCCCTGGCCATTTCCAGTTGCATTCATCACACAGCTGGATCACCCGTCATTAGATGAAGTCTACACTTGCAACAACTGCCAATGAGAGGTATGAATAGACATGCCCGGGGCCGCTAATCTGCATTGTTGATTTGATTGGATTGAGCAGAGCCTGGAGATTCATAAAATCATGTCTGAGTATGCCTGTGAGTGAGGGCATTAGAGAGAGGACTTCATAAAGGTGGAGACCTGTCCTGTCTCTGAGTAGCACCATCCCATAGGCTGGGGGGTCATAATAGAATGAAAAGGGAAAGGAGGAAGTTTGCTGGAACAGATTTCTTCCCTCATTCCCTCTCTCCTTCTCTCCTTCTCTCCCTCCCTCCCTCCCTGTCTCCCTCCTCCTTTCCCCTCTTCTCTCCCTCCTTTCCTTCCTTCTTTCCTTCCTTCCTTCCTTCCTTCCTTCCTTCCTTCCTTCCTTCCTTCCTCCCTCTCTCTTTCCCTCCTGTTCCTTCTCCTCCTTTTTCCTCTTTCTTTTCTCTCTAACCACTATGATATGAAATCTCTGAAACCTTGAGCCAAAACAAATCCCTTCTCCCTTAAGTTGTTATCTTTGATATTTTTTCCCAGCAATTAAAGTCCTACACAATGCATGCTTAAGCATAAAAGTATTATAAGATAATCTTACTTTAAAACTTTCTTTGCTTTCTGGCTCAGTGTTACTTTTATTTGAATTACACCTGGGAGCAAAGCGGAAAGATGCAAGATGATCTTTCAAGTGTGTATAATCCTTGTTGGGTATGTGGCAAACGCTCACATTGGCAGAGGGACAGGGCTGAAGGTCAGAGCAGCAAGAGGGACATTTGCACCAAGGGACCCTCAGCACAGTGGTGAAAACCATGGCTCCTGCCCTGGTCCCTGTATCTTACAAGCTGGGATTCTATGTATTGATAACTACATCAACCTGTTTTATATCTTGGTACCATTGAAGTTCTTTTAGACTCAAGAGTCTATCGATTCTCCTCCCTATTGGTAGTAATATCAGATTTCATTGGCCAAAGCCAGAACAGGAGAGAGAGATCAAGTGGGAGTCCCCTGAATTGAGCAGAAGGAAGAAAGGCAGGTGAGGGGAAGATAAAGAGACATAGAGTTGAAGGAGGAGAGAAACAGTGTGAGTGTGACAGAAGAGAGAAGGTCACAGAACAGTGACAGGCAGGGTGAAGACACAGGCTTCAGAATCAGGTAAACCTGTTTTCACATCTTGGCGCTGATCCATCTGGGCCTGGAAACTTGGGCAAGAGTTAATCAAGCTTCCTCCCAGGAAGGTTGTCAGAAGTTATTCAGACTACAGATGAGTGCCAATTTAGGATTCAATAAATAGGATTAGTGTAACTGGAGTTTGAAGGCAAAAGTCCTGGCTATATCAGCCCCAAAGGCTAGGCTTGGCAACCATCCCAGAGCACCAGTTAAAGAGACCAGTGAAGGTGAAGGGCAGAGAGGAGATTTAATCACCACTGATAAATACACACAGAGGGGTCCTATGACCTTAGGTTTATCCTCAGGATATTGATATGAGCCTGTGGTTTAAATAGAGAAAGAATTGGGGCAGGAGACAAGAGGTGTCTTGGTTAAGGTGTGGCTCCACCCGTCATTTCCAGCTCCACAGGTCCTATTGATTGTTTATCTGTCATTGCCAAGGGCGCCAGTCTGGTCCCTCCAAGATGTCTGCTCCAGGGAGAACCATCTCTCTCACACATAATTGATATCATCTTGTGGCTCCTTTGTCCTGTCTGCCATACCTGCTGTTCCTGGAATCCAAAATGAAATGCAGATTAAGACAATGACTCCATGTGTCCTTGTCCTGGAAGGGAGCTGAGATAGGCTGTTTTTAGACAGATTTTTTTTTCCTTAGTGATTAACATGCCTGTACAGAGGCATGCAGCGGTCTGTCCCAACATGAAGGAGCCAGACACAGAATGACGACAGAGAAGCCAGGATTTACCCAGCTTTCAGCTGTCTTGTGAGCCGGAGTGAAGAATGGTGCTTTTAACAGAAGCTGTTCCATTGGCCTGCCAGGAGGATGATGGTGATGGTGCTGATGCCAACATATTATTATTTTGATGATGATGATAAAAGACAAATTTTAAATGATTAAAGAACAGGAAAATACAGAAGATGTCTGAGGTCTGGGGAGTGGAATAAAGGCCGTGAAGAGTAACGAGAGAAAAGTTCAGGTAAAAAAGACCTAGTTATAGATGCCAGAGACACCCACCATGGCTTTGCCCTTGGCCCTGTTTCATGAGCCTTTCTCTTTCCCTGGCCATGCCCACTGGGTGAGGCTTTTCATACTCTCTTCCTGTCTGCCTCTTTCTCTCTGTCTCTTTCTTTCAAATAAATTAATTAGTTAATTAATTAAACAAAGAATATGTAATTGTACAACCAGAAGATTATATATACATATATATAATTACTTTAGATTTCTCTCTATATATAATTACTTTAGAATTCTAATTATAGAATATGTGACTATTCTGAAAAGTTGAATCATCTACTTTGTGTTAAAAGAGATACCATCAAGGTAATTCTAATGTATATATAATATACAAAATGCATCTACACCTTGATTTTTGGCCATAACTCTGATAGTGAACATACATGCAGAACTTTCTACTGTTGGAAATACTTCTGCTCATTCACAAAATGTCCCATAATGGTAACGTGTTAATCAGCTCATATGAAAACATGAGAATGAAAGACAGGTGGATGCCTGGTCCATGATGTGTGGGGGATGAGGCACAGGGGTGTGTACATCCTGCACAAGCACCCTCCCACTTTAGTGACATCCCCAATCCGATTTTTCTATTTCAATTTAGGTTTTATTCTATCATCAACTTGCTCTTAACAATTTTTGCTTTAATATATGAATCACCGGAATACCTCGAATTACATATACGACACCAAATTACCTGAAGCTCGACTCCCAGTGCATAATTCATCAAGCTCCTTCGGTAAAAACATTACTTTTTGGTTTTGATTTTGTTGTAGTAAACTTTTCAATGGAAATTCTTGATACAGAAAAGATGTCCTAGGTCACTGAGAAATTAACCCGGAGCTGAGCTGGAAACCTCTTCCTTGTTAACCAGCTGACAGAAAGCTGGTAAAGGATATGGCCTGCAGCCCTATGGGAGAGAGAAGTCATCAATGGTGGTGAACAGCAGTGGACCTTGCAAGCCTTAAGACTGGCCAGCCAGGCCAAAGGTGCCAACTGGGGCAATAGTGGCACATCTATTGTGGGGGAAACCAATAGCTCTCTAATTGGACTGGAGGCCTGCTCCACAAGAGGAAATACATGCCTGGTACTGAAGACCTAGTCAAAACCCTATAGTGAGGGAGGTCATGAGCCCTTGGGGAGTAACACCTGCTGTTGTCTGGATAAACTCCCATTCAAGTACTTTAAAAAACATGAGCATACCCATATTATAATGCTACTCTCACTTTTGGCTAGAGAAGATTTTCTTTTTCAGATGGTGGTGACCACTAGGCTAACACAAAAGACACCACAGTGCTAAGAAGAAATGACAGTGGAGTGTTCAGCACTGGGACATCTCTACCACACTTCCCGAGGCTCAGGGTCTATTGTGGAAGAGGTGATGGAAACATTGTAAGAGCTAAAGGAAGGGTAGGACTGCTTAAAATGCAAACTTCCAGACACAAAATGGCCTTGATATCCATGACCTCACAGTGCCTGATGATACCTACACATAATAGGAGGAAAAGATGATGATATTGAAACAAAACAAAGACTAATTGAGAGGGGGAGGAGATATGAGGAAGATGGGGTGGGAATCATAATGTCTTATGATCTATGATTATGGAAGCTATCAATAAAAAGTTTTTAAAAACATATCCCAAGAAAAAGCATAACAGGATTGATAAAACCAAAACTATGTTCTCACAGTATAAAATGGCATGACATCATAAAAACCCCTATTTTTAAAAATATCATTATTGTCAATAATTAGATACATTATATGAGCAAATTTTATGATGGTACCCCCATTTGCCTCCTCTCTGTCCCCATCCCACTGGGGTCCCTCCTTGGTGGGCATACTGGATCTGTCCATGGGGTAGGGGGAATGAATAGCATAAGAGGTAGACAGATCCCCCCCTTGCCTTAGTGTGTTATTGCTGAGCGGGTCCATGTCTCTGGATATTCTCCCCCACCATGGCTCTTACAATCTTTCTGCTCCCTCTTCTGCTCAGTTCCCTGAGTCCTGGTGGGTGGGTTTTAAGTCTGCTTTATTGTTGAGATATTAAGTGTCTCTGGATTTCTGCTTTGGATTGTGTTGGGTATTGTTGGTATCCGTCTCCATTGTCCTTTCATGGGTTATCTGGCTTGCTGTGGTGATTGGTCTCCTGTTTATCTCGTCACTTTCTCATAGATTTCATTTGGTCCCTATATGATAGGCCAGGGGTGGTTCATCTCCTATCAGGATGTCAGCCATCATCCTATGTCTTCTTTGTGGAATTAGGTTGTTCATAGCTCTTGCTGCCTTCTGAAAAATACAAACAGAATCTCCATCAGAGAATTGGGGGGGGGAGTGGAAGGAGTGGGAGTTTGTGGGACTTATACAATAAGCTAAACCAATATTGAATCGATACCATAAAACCTATATATTTTTTAAAAATGTAAGTTTAATATTAATAGATTTGTCATTACTACCTATTATCAACTTCAGACAACATAGCTTTTGCTTATTTAAAAAATATTTTGAAGCTTTTTTTCTTTCAGCTTCCATGTAAAAAGAATGCAATTGGCATTCTTTAAAATTAGTTTAAATAAATAAAAAAATATTTTAAAAAAAGGGCTGGAGAGATGGCTCAGCGGGTAAGGCACTTGCCTCCGGTGCCTAAGGCCCCGGTTCAATTCTCCAGGACCCACATAGGCCAGACCCACACCACAAAGTTGTGGTGGTGGCCCTGGTATCTCTCTCTCTCTCTCTCTCTCTCTCTCTCTCTCTCTCTCTCTCTCTGCTTGAAAAATGGATAAATAAAATATTTTTAAAATAAAATATAAAATAAAATTAGTTTAACTACGAAGCTTTCTAGAGCTCAGGTGGTCCATTTTTCCAAACTGAATTCCAACGTGTGCAAGAAGAAGGCTGTGTTTTTCGGCTTTTATTTTGTTGATTTTTATTCAGAAATAAGCCCACCATGTTCCTATATTTAAAAGTTTAAACAAAGTAAAAGTGTTTTAATTGCTTTATTGGTATCAGAATTTTATGGCTCAAACATTTTTCATGGAAATTTAAAAAAACCCATCCAAAGCTATTATAATCTATCCAATATACAAATAGTCTTGGGGATTAAATGTTAATCAATTCACAGGCAGTGACTCTTGGAACTTTCATATAAAAATATTTTAATAGTTACTGTGGCCAAACATGCGAATTTGAAAAGGAAGTGACTTTCTTTAAAAGGATTCCAGCAGTATTATTTTTCTCTAATAAAAATGGTTGTCCTTGGACTATGTTTTAATGACTGAGGGTAAAACCTAAACACTGTGGCGTGGCTTTTTCTCCAGAGAGGAGTAGTCCAGGGGGACGTGGGGTCAAGAAGAATCATAGTGAATTTCATTTGTTTTATTTTAAAAAAGGAAAACATCTTAGAGTTCTAGACATGTTAATTAAAAACTGACTTTAAAGTGCAAAATTATTAAATTATTAACAAATTATAACAGTTTGAAGAATTGTACGTTCTAATAGCAGATGCTACCAATCTTCTGACAATGTCATTATACTGGTCGCGTGTCCCTCTCTGCTCTGGCCAGTACATGGCTTTCATTAAATCCTACACAGTCCTCTGACCGAGTTAATTGCCTAAGCCAATTCAAAAGGCCAGAAATTACTCTCAGGAAATAAAAATGTTATGCCTGAAACCAAAGGCACAGATAAGAGTTGGGCTTTAATTTAAAGAGATGAATGTTGGGTAGCGAACAAAGACAGTCAGTCTTAGTTTGAATAGCTACAACTTTTTTTAAAAAAAGGTGTACCACTTTGGATCAATTTAAACCCATTCAGATATGAACCAGGCATGCAGTAAGCTCACGAACCAGGCCAGATGTGTCCTTTGGTGAGTCCTGTAGCTATTCTGTAGCACTGGACATTGACATGTGGGGGGGACCCAGGGGTAGACATACCCACAGGGTCAGTGCCAAGGTGGACACCTGGAAGGGAATGGACGTGACAAGTCTAGTTAGGAGAAACCCACGGCCTGATATATATGATGGCTATCCATCAGCCTGGTATGATGTATATCATGTTAACTAGATGTGGACTAAAATTTATCTATCATTAATTAAAAGAAAATTGCTGGCTGGAGAGATTGCTCAGTGGTTAAGGCACTTGCCTCTAGTGCCTAAGGCCCTGGGTTCAATTCCCTAGGTCCCACATAAGCCACACCCCCAAGGTGGTGGCCCTGGTGTACTCTCTCTTTCTCTCTCTCTCTCTCTCTCTTTATCTCTCTGCTTGAAAATGAATAAATAAAATATTTTTTAAAAAAGAAAGCACTTATAAAAAAAGAAAATTGCTTCAGGCTAATATGCAAATAAAATCATAGATCAAAGGTCTGCTTTACAAATCTCTCATTCTGTGAGACAAGTTTGATTCCTAATTTATATTCATCTTTCTCACAATTCTCATGTGGTGTTGGTACCAGTCAGAAAGTTCAAGATGTGAGGTGAAATATACAGGCTTTGGAGAAGGACAGACATACCAGAAAACCAACGCCTCAGCCTACAGTGTAAGAATGAAGGCAGAGTGCTTGGAGATTGCTCAGTGGATGAGGCACTTGCTGAGCAAGTGTGAGGACCTGAGTCCCGATCCCCAGCACCCTTGCAAATACTGGACAGGTATTGTAGCCAGAAGTAGAGAAGGTGGATCCCCAAGGCGAGCAGGCTGGGAGACGAGTTGAATTGCTGAGCTCTGAGTTCAAATCTGAGATGCTGTAAGGTAGAGAGTGATTGAGGAAGACACCTGAGATCAATGTCAAGTCACACACACACACACACACACCTGGAAATAAAAGAAGAAAAGAGGAGAAACTTAGTGTTGGAAGAAGTTCAGAAAATTCTTGAGAGGAGAGAAGAGAAAAAGGAGAAAAGAGAAAGAAGAGATGACTCAGTGCTGGAAGGATGTGGGTCAGATGGGAGAGGAGTTTCTGAGGAGGGGTTGGAGCTCGAGTCAGCTTGTCCTTTTGGAGGCAGCAGTCATGACCAGGCTGGGGACACAAGGCAATACTTGAAGCTGAGGAAACGATCCAACTTGCCAGCGGCTTGGATTTCATGCCATTAGCAGCCCCTGGGAGGGCTCGGCAGGTCTTCAGGTCTCCATCCTGACCACAGCAGGGAGAAGCCTTTAGAAACAAAGGCACACACCCAGAGACTGCCATAGTGACCCAGGTGAAGAGGATGAGACCATAGGGGTCACCTTGGCCAACCTGTCCCAGTCACATCTCTGCTTCCTAAGAGCAAGCCATCCGTTTCTGCGCAGTCTCCCCAGTCGACCTACATTGTATGAAAGGCGCAACTGTTTTCAGATAACATCCAGAATCTTCTGAGAGAGTGGTACCCAGCACAGGGCGTCTATGCACAGGTGAGATGTGCAGCTCGTGGCACACTGCCATCGTTTCCTTAAAGGAGACTTGCAACGCATCAGAACCAGAGGGACAGAAGACCAAAGGGCACAGGAGAGAGAATTCGAAGCAGCAGTGTAGCTAGAAACATCTCCTTTCATAATATGTTCCTAGGAAAACCTCCATGGATAGCTCAGAGAAGACAGGTGAACAGAGAGCAGAAGGTATCTGTTGCGGTCAGGTTTCTAGTTGCTGCGCAGAAAACGATGGCATGAGCAGAGGGTGGACATCACCTCTGCCACAGCACTGCAAACAGCGGCAGGAAGGTGTGCCAAACTCTGGCAAGGGGAAGCTGGCTTATAACCCCATAAGCCCGCCCCCAACAACACAGCTCCATCGAGGTTGTAAAACCCAAACTGCCATCAGCTGAGGATCGATCTATCAGAACACATTCATTTGTTTGTGGGGGACACCTGGATCAAACCATGACAGTATCCAAGGTTTGGATGAATTTGAGTATAGTTTAAAAATATGAAAAACAATCCTATGTATGTGGGGAGGGTGTGATGATTTATATTGATTGTCCACTTCACAGGACCTAGAATTATCTATGAGGTATTTATGGAGATTAAGTTATCCCCTGTGCATATCTGTGAGGGATTATTTTGATTAGGTTAAGGACCCACATTGACTTTGGTCCATGGCTGGGGTTCCAGCTCCAGAGAGCTGGCTGAGCAGTAGGGCCCACTTTTCTCTACTTCTCCCCTGCGGATGTGACAACGTGGTGCCAGCTTCCTGTTCTGATCATCCTATGTTCTCTCCACCATGAAGGACTTCACCTTCTGGAACTGTCTGCCTAGAGAACCTCTTTCCTAATCGGCATCTCATCAGGTATTTTGTCCCAGAAATGAGAAAGGAGCTAATACAGAGGGTGTGATAAAAGTTGTTATCTACCCACCAGGTAAAAAAAAATTAACATTTTAATGTTAATTAAAAAATTAATGTTAATAAAAATGTTGTGATTGTGCAAAGAGGATTAGAGAAACAAGGTTCCGAATGAGTCCTTCAAGCTCAAATGTATCACTTTGCCCTGAAATATTTAACATCTGTTGATAATTGGGATGAAATTCTGTCAGTTTGTATTTATAAAACCTTTTGTGTTATAAATAACTGTATGTGGACCTCGTGTGTGTGTGTGTGTGTGTGTGTGTGTGTGTGTGCTTAGCATGACTCAACAAAAAAGGTATTCATTCAAAGAGTTCAGAAAATACCGAAGCCTCCAAGTCTTAGACACAGGTGTTCAGATGCATCGCCCGGGAGACAAAGCTGCAGAAGAGAGTGTGTAGAACACTTGGCTTCCCTGGGTTTTTCCAGCAGGCTTGGACTTGCTCAGGATTTCCGAGGGAGCGCACCTCCCCATGGAAGTGCAGAACTGCTCCAGAGAGAGGCAGGTAATTCAGAAACCCACACCTGCTGCAGCACCTCCTGGAGCCTGATGAGGGAAGGAGTGATGATAGGACTCCAGAGGACGGTCTCCAGGGAGTTGAGATCAGGTCCATGCTGTGTTCACTACCAAGACCCTCTTCATGAAGAGCAATGTTCAATGTTATTTAATAGGCAAGTGTCAGACTCAAGTCTGTAATTATATTATTTGCCCTTAAATTTCTTCATCACTTCCAAAAGAAGTGCAATTTTCTCTTCTTTATTTTTTGGAATTTTCTCTTCTTATCACACCTTCAACACCCCCTTTATTTCTAGTTTCTGTGGATGTCGCAGTATTGCAAGGGTGTTTTACATGTGGATTGTCTTCTGTCAAACAGTGTGTTGGTTAATTTTAATTGCCAATTTGATGGATTAAGAAACAACTAGGGGTTAGAGAAGCTTGTCTCTGACTCCGTCCTGTAAGGAGGGTGTTTCCAGAGACAATTAGATCAGCAGGGCTCTGACTTCGTAAATGGAGCTCATCTCTTGATGGATTCATAATATGATGTCCTTAAGGAATTATCTCACCCTGGCCCCTTGCTCTATTCCCCTTTCTGCTTCCTGTCTCATACAGGTGAAGGTTGGGGGCCAGGGGTGGGGGGTAGAGAGTAGGGGTAGGAGAATCTCCCCTTCCATGTGTTCCTTCTGCCATATGCTCTGCTTGCAAAGGGCCCATAAACATGGAACTAAGTGTCATAGATTGAACCCATGAAACCACACACCAAAAAAGAACCTTCCTGCTTAAAGTTTTTTCAGAAATTTTCTCAATATAACATTTATTTAAAGTGGTCTTAAATTGGGGAAATAGACATTATATTATAAAAGCTTTTTTCTTTACTCATGCAGATTTATCTAAATACAGCAAGTATTTTTAAAGACTTTTCTATACAGAGAGTTTTGAAAATATGGTAGATTTTTAGGGACAATCTTAACTTGTGGAAGCCGTTACATTAAATCCTGTTACAAATTCAGTTTTTTCCATTTGTTTTGTTTCTCCCTTTCAAAATTTGGATTTTATATACAAATATCTTCAAATCCATACAGATGGAAACCAGATATTACAGAGAACTCTTATTCTCTTTAAATTTCCCCAGAGAACTTTTAATTTGTCTTCAGTCTTAGACAAATTTACAGGAAGAAAAAAAAATCATTCCATTCCATTCATAAATTGAGTAATGTAAAATATATTTATTGAACTACTTAGGATCATAAACCTAAAGTTCCTTCCTTCATGGTAGCCATCTGGTTACCCACGAAAGGTAAACTATGACTTCTTAATGTTTTAATTTCACATTAGATGAGAATTAGTCTGCCAGGAACCAAATGGTAAAAAGGAATTTGTCTAGACAAATGATTTTAGGAACTTGCTCATAAAATTAACAAGTTTCTCTTTCCAACTCACTAATTTGTTCTTACAAATTCTAAACATCTTTATTTAGTAGCAAAGCCTGGCATTCTTTACTGGCAGGCATTGCATTGGTGGGTCTGGCAATGAACAAGTTTGATGGCTTTGGAGGAAAAGTTGGGAAGAAAGGAGGGAAGAATATCTCCTTGAAATTTCAAAACAAAGAGTCCCACACCTTTTTATTGCCAGTTCTTCAAAGTGAGTGTGGCTTGGTGTCATCTAGAATGTTTCTGTTTCATCCTGCGTGGCTCTGTGGACCAGTGTGCATGGCTCAAGCCTTGCCTAGCTGCATCCTTGGCTCAGACCACAGGGGTTTGCTTCAGTCCCATTGTTGGTGAGCTGATCATTGTGATCTGATATGTGGAAAGAGATAAGGGAGTCTCTTTAATCCTCTTCTTGTCTTATCTTCATAGATTTTTTTAAAGACATTTCTTTTTTTAAACATTTATTTATTTGAGAGAGAGAGACAGACAGAGACAGAGACAGAGAATCAGAGAGAATAGGAGTGCCAGGGCTTCCAGCCACTGCAAATGAATTCCAGATGCATGCACCCTCTTGTGCATCTGGCTTTATATGGGCACTGGGGAATTGAACTTGTGTCCTTCTGCATTGCAGGCAAACACCTCAACTGCTGAGCCATCTCTTCAGCCCTACCTTCATAGATTTTTTTAAACAACTTTAGAAAATTTAGATTTTAGAAAATAAATATATTTTTTAATTTTAACTTATTTATTGTTAATAATTAGATACATTGTATGAGCAAGTCTTGTGATATATCCCCATTTCTCTCCTCCCTTTCCCCAGCCCACTTCCTGCCCTCCTCAGTGGATTGCTGGACCAGAGCATGGGGTAGGGGGTTATGAAATGTACAAGCAGTAGGCAGTTTTTTTTTTAATTTGTGTGTTGTTGCTAAGAGGGGCAGTGTCTCTGGATTTTCTCCCCCACCATGGCTCTTCCCTCTTCCGCAAAGTTCCCTGAGTCATGGTGGGTGAGTTTTGAGTCTGCTTTACTGTTGAGATCTTAAGAGTCTCTGGATTTCTGCTTTGCACTGTGTTGGGTATCCTTGGTGTCTGTCTCCATTACCCTTCCACAGGTTATCTGACTTGTGTGGAGGAAGCTCTCTTGCTCATCTCGCCACTTCCTCAAAGGATTCATTTGGGCCCTAGATGATAATTTTGTGTGTGTATGCAAATATGCTTGTATGGTTGTCAGTGCATGTTTATGGGTGTAATATGTATATGTGTGGGCATCTATGTGGAGGCCAGAGATGAGGTCATGTGTCTTCCTTCATGGCTCTCCACCTTGTTTATGGACACAGGGTCTCTCACTTGAGCCCAAAGCTCATCAGTTTCATGAGTGTAGCTAGTCTGCTGGTTCTCTGGATCCCCTGTGTCCTCCTCTTCAGTGCCAGGAATACAGTCTGGCCACCTGAACTTGGCTCCTCATTTCTTTTTTACTTATTTATTTTTAATATTTTTATTGGGAACTTTAATATATGAACATACTGAAAATCAGCCATGTCCCCATTTGTACTCTTTCCCGCCCTCATTCTGCTGAGGGTTCTCTTTGGTGGGCATATCAGTAATCACTGTGGGTTCATGAGACCACCAGTCAGGTCCTGTGGGGGGGACAATGCCTCACTGTCAGTTCCCATTTCTTGCATGGGAAGCAAGACTAAGCCATGTCTTCAGCCCTTACTCCAATCTATATCAGGAAAATACATCACACTGAGAAATGTCTGCATGTTTCATCATGGATAAATACAATCCTCACAACATGGATAGTGAATGAAAAAGAAAATTGAAAGAATTCTAGGGCTGGAGAGATGGCTCAGCGGTTAAGGCACTTGCTTCCAGTGCCTAAGGCCATGGGTTCAATTCCCGAGGACCCACATAAGCCAGACCCACAAGGCAGTGGCCCTGGTGTGCTCTCTCTCTCTCTCTCTCTCTCTCTCTCTCTCTCTCTCTCTCTCTCCTTGAAAATGAATAAATAATTTTTTAAAAAGAATTCTTAAATTGTGACACTTTTTTAATAGATTTTAAAATACTTTATATTTTTGTACTTGCATACATACATTACAAAAATCCATTCACACTCACAGGTGGATAGATTCCAACTCCAGGTGAGGGAGAGAGAAGACAGGAACAGGTGAGTCAGGATGAATTGAGATTTTTGCCTCTGTCTCTTTTTCTACAAAAAAATGACAAAAATCTACCTGAAGCAGATCTGACAAATGCTAGCACATTTTACAACCCAGACTCCTTCTCTTTTCAAGGTTCTCTTACTTGCCTCTGAAACACACTTACTTAACAATGAAAATTTTCCAGTTCCAACCACATTGCTGCCAACAATGGAACTTCATTCTTTTATGGCTGAATAATATTCCATTGCATCTCTATGTCACATTTTCTTCATCCATTTATCCATCAGGTGATAGCTGAGTTTCCAGGACTGTTAAAGTAATTGAGTTCATTTCAGAAAGGCTTTGCTGACAATCTAGTGCATGTTGGACATAAGGGTGAAAGGGTCCCCACACCACCCAGCATACTGTCAAGAAGGAAAGAGCGATGTGGCAGATACTCTCAATCCCTCAAGGTCTTTACAATCCTGTTAGAGGCCATGTTTCCTAAATAGAATTATTGAAACTGTTGACTCCTTCCTAGAAAACTTTGAGGACTGTAGGCCAGATTCATGTCAAAAAGTTATATTGGCTGATTTAAAAATGACTTTCACGATTCATATTTCAATAATTCATGAACAAAATAGTCTTCAGAGAGGCCTTCAAATAATTTATGTGAATAAATAGTATGAAGCTTAGTGGATGTTCATTACATTACATGGCTCTTGTCAAATTCATCTTTGTGTTTCATTTTGGGTTTTTCAGGAACATCTTTTCTTCCCAGTGGAATAACCAACTCTACAGAGATTTTTTAAAAATGCACCACCCATTCTGGAGTGCTTAGTTCTGTGTAAACAGTACCAAGGGTAAAATTTTTATTGAATTCCTCCTATGTGTCAGGACCAGGGACAGCAGAAAAGACACCTCAATTTAAGACTGATGTTTCCAGAATCATAAAGATCCAGCCTAAACAGCACACAATGTCACCAATAAGGTGCCTGGTGACAACTGTGCCCCTTGCAAAAGAAGCCCTTCCATCAATTACTAAGAGCTTCCAGTCAGTTTGGAATCTGAGGGATGCACAATTGGCTCTCCTCCCCGAGGAACAAAAAAACAACAATTGAAAACACTAAACAAGTTGTTTTTATTTCTCCACCCACCTTTCATCCAAAGAAAACCCACCACAGCATTTAGCATTCCACTGTTGGAGAAAATACAAAAACAGGGGAAAAGAGGGTATTCTATTCAGAGCTAACGCTAGTGGCTAACAGATTTTCACCAATTGCTAAAAATAGACCAGTAAATATTTGACCACTTCGTTTTAATTAAAATGAGAATAATGTGATAGTGGGGTGATAAGAGCGATCTCTGACAGATCTGCAAAGACAGAAAGAACAGTACAATACGTGAGGCACAGTGGTAAGTACACCTCACACCTGCTGGCGGGTAGCCCACACCATTATGGAGATTTTATTATGTTTAAATGCTACTTGCATACATAGTCCTCTTAGCAACCAGCAAGTTGAGGTTTATAAAAGTTTTACTTTAACCAAAGCATCTGTTTGCAGAAGAGCTTTGTCTATGTCCAGTTAACATTGATCAAAGGAAAAGGAAAGGAAATCTAGCAATTCCAGAAGATTTAAAGCAGTTATGGTTGCTAAGGAGATTGAGAATAAGATGGACACAGGGAAGGGACAGTTTCTGAGAGCAACGAGGTAAAATGTTGGGACAGTTAAAATTTTGGGACCTCGGCAAGGGAGATTCAAGCAGGTGCATGGTGAGGGGGATGACCGCCTCTAGAATGGTTTGAAAGATACTCATGGATGTGTTTAGGAGCCTGTGTAGCCCTCTGTCTCCCTTTCTAAGGGAGATGGCTTGCATCCACCTATCCTCTGCTCTCTCTATACCAGGGAGTTTTGGAAGGGCTTCTTCCCTGGGAAGCAGATGCCTGAGTTACAGACCTTTCTAGAACTCTGGCTAGTTTTGATTTCTTTTGCAACCTGGACTATCTGATTATATCCAGAATCACAACTGCTCATTTGCTTCCTAATTTAGTTCCATGAACAAGCTCTAAACTAAATTGACCTCTTATGTTTGTTTTTGTGGGGTTTTGTGTGTGTGTGTGTGTGTGTGTGTGTGTGTGTGTGTGTGTGTGCATGTGGAGGTCTGAAGTAGACATAAAGCATCTTCCTCTATATTTCCACACTTTACTTACAAGAGGCGGTGTCTCTCACTTGAACCCAGAGCTAACTGATATGGCCTCTAGCTAGCCAGCTTTCCCAGTCTCTGATTCCAAGTGCTGGGATCACAGGCCACCATGCTTGCTTTGTATTTCCCTGGGTTCTGGAGAGCCAAACTCAAGTGCTCTGACAAGCACTGTCTCCCCTGTCGTCTCCCCATCCCCCATGGCCTCTTAGTAAGAATAAGAAGTAAATACTTCCCTCAGCACCCTCTTCCTTTTCTCTGTCATTGCTGGCAGTGGCCCTGAGGGTCATGGCTAATGTTGGCAGCATTCTTCCCATGCCTCAGGGGCTGCCCTGAGACCATTTGAAATAATAATTATCAGAGTTAGGAGGATAACTGTGAGTGTGAGGCCATCCTGGGGCTAGAGAGCTAGGTCAGCAAGCTATTGGGAGACCCTACCTCGAAAATATAAAACAATAAAAATAAATAAAATATTAACTATACCATCTCATTCATGAGGTGATATAATTTTTATCCCCACTTCCCAGATGAAGAAAACACAAGTGATTGGGCCTGGATTTAAACCGGGAAAGCCTATAATCTTTACCCAGCAGACTAATGACTTTCACATGAATCTGAGTAGAAGTGCGAAACTGTGAAGACGCACCGTGGCTTTCCACATCTCCTAAGTCCCATTAAGTGAATTATATGCTTTCTGATGACAAATACCATGGTTATGATTGTGGGGAGGTTGGGGGGGGGATGTGGTGAGGGTCCTTACAACACAGAGAAGACAGCTCTATGTGTGTGCATGCGAACAACCTTAAAGCCCAGTATTAGGGTGATAAAGGGGAACTCGAACAGAGCAAAGCAGAACACATGTGCAGCAGGCTGGTCAGCATCCCTGAGCCAATCCTCCAGCCTCCTTGTAACCCTGTCCTGCCTAGAGACAAAAGTAATTAATCATGTATTGCCAAATATGATCAACAGTACTGTGTGTTATTCTTTATAAAAAGTGGGAGAAACTTTAAATGGGGGCCCAGGATTTGGGAGGCCACTCCTCCTGAGTCTTAGCTCTCTAATAAAGTTGATTTTTGATGATCTTGGTGCCTTGGTCTTTACTCTCCCACTACACAATGAAATCCTTTGAAGGTTAGGGGTCAGACTGATTTTGCGTGTGTTGGAGCATAGAGGTGTTTTTTTGGCCTCTACGAAATAAATACTGAAATGTCCATCATGTATAATGAGAAACCAAAAAGACTTCAGAGGGGATGCTGGTCCTCAACTGTCTCATTAGCTTCGAGGCTAGTAGAGAAAGACAGACACATGGACAAGTCCACACAAAAAGTAAACATTTTAATGAGTGCACTTCAGCACCTGAGATCTGGCGATCAGACTCATCCGATATGAAGATCAGGGAAAATTTCAAAGTAAATACTCAGAGATGTTGTCAACTGCCTTGAGTAATTGAACTGATTACTAATTTCTTTAAAAATGTCTAATTTAGAGTTTTTCATCTCCTAGTGTATGAAGTCGATGTCGTAGGAAATTAGGGTCAAGCTAAACTCCTCTCATCCTATCTTGTTCTGAACCAAGGTTTCTAGGAATCTGTAACAGTGATGTTTCTGTGTTGCTTCCCGTCACTTTTCGGATGGGTGTTTTGACACTCAGTAAATGCATTTGCCCAATTGGCCATGTTAGTTTGAGTGTGATGGTGACAAATGTCCTGTGCTTCCCACGTGGTCTGAGAGAGGCTTGTGACAGCCTAAATCAACAGTTTTGCCCTCAGTCATTACCAATTCACACCCATTCCAGTGGCATCCAGCAGGGTGCTGGCAGGTGAGAAGGTCTACCTTGTGAGTGGCACCCCAGGAAAGGCCAGCGTGCCCCCTGAATCGCGAAGCCTTAGACCCTTCAGCTGTGAGTTCAAGCTGATCGCTGAATCAACATAAGAGCATTCGGTGGGCAGGCTATACTGCAGGACCGGAGACAGAGCCACAATGGAGCGTCTAGCAGTGTGGTGGACGTGGGTAGCCATTAAGCAGAACTTGGAGGAAGACATTTAAATTCAGGCAGTTTGATCAGAATTGAGCAGTACCAGCTTTTAGGAGGAGACACTATTCATTCTTTCAGAGAAGGGAGATGAATGGGAGAGTTTGCAGAAACTGTAAGTCAGTTCATGTCAGTGGTGGTGGGTGCTTGTTTGGGTGGAGAAGTTTGGATGGTAATTTTGGCATAGGATTTGCACCTCCAGGAAGTGAAAACTGATGTAGTGTAAGAAGGTTGATCTCATAGACAGTGGAACATCCCCCCAAAACCCATGAGTGAAGGCTTGGCCCGAGAAGAATACCATTTGGGAGATGATGGATCCTTTAAGACATGAGGCTTCATCAGTGGTCTTAGGTTGTAGGTGGAATGCCCTTGACTCCAATAACAGTCCTCCATGATCTTTTCAAACCCTCACTTGCTTCCTGAGCATGAAGTGAATGGCTCCGTTCCCTCCATGACACTCCCATAGGCCCAAAGAAAGAGGCTCCATCAGTTTTGGACTGCAACCCCCAAACTATGAGACAGAATGAGCCTTTTCTCTATGTAAGTTGGTTTACTTTAGGCATTTGTTTGAGTCAGGGGAGGCTTACTAATTTAGTGGTCTAGACAGAAAGGCAGATACTGGTGAAACAGGCGTGTGAAGTGTGGGAGGGAGAACTGTGGACATGCAGGCTTAGAGACTATCGTGCGTCCTGAGTCTTTGGAATAATGAGGAGTTTTCAAAATATTTCATACTTTGATGTCTATTTTGTGTTCTGTGCCGGAGGAGAGACCTCCTTAGCACTAGGTCAGTGTGAATGTAATCAAAATGAGATGTTTCATCTACACTATTCATACCTTAGCCATTGCATTTTCCTGGAGATGGGCCTCACGGGGCATCTGAGGTTATCTTTACACAGAGGCTGTAGTCAGGTGGCTTTGGGACCCTGTTCAGCCTGCAGATGTAGTGGTAGTTTTATTTTTTATTTTTTGGTCAGTAACATTTCTCATTTTGAAAACTAATTTACTGCTTCCCCTTTGAAAATTAGAAAATTTTCATCTGAAACAATTTGAATATCTGGCTTCTCCTGAAAGATGGGAGAGTCTCTCACACAGCTTCTATGATCCCTCATGGCAATAAGCTCTGAAAGCTGACTGGACTATTTTCTTCCATTCCTAACATCCTTCTGTATATATGTGGTACCTGTGTGGTGCTATGGGCATTGGAATTTGGAGCCCTAATCTACCAGAGTTTCTCAATCACATAGCTTCTGGTCTTTTACTCATTTAATAAGCATTGATTTTTTTTTAAAAAAATCATTGTATTTATTTATTTATGAGAGAGGGGTGGCAGAGAAAGGATACACCAGGGCCTCAAGTCACTGCAAACGAACTCCAGATACAGGCACTCACTTTGTGAGTCTGGCTTAGGTGGATACTTGAGAATTGAACCCTGGTTGTTAGGCTTTGCAGGCAAGTGCCTTAACGGCTGAGCCATCTCTCTAGTCCTGACTTTTGTATTTACTATGCATTTACTGTGCTGAGGAATGAGATGGTATGGTTCCTCTTCTCATGGATTTCAATGTTATAGGTTGAATTGCATTTTCCCACAATGCTTTTTTAAAATGCTGAAGTCTTAATCCTAGTACCTGAGAATTTGACTTTACCGGGAAATAATATCTTTGCAGAGGGAACTAAATGAGGTCATTATTGTAGTCCTGAATCTGATAGGACTGGGATCCTTTCAAAAAAGAAAACTTGGGGGCCAGGTAAATAGCTCAGCTTGTCTCCCCAGGATGGAGACCTGAATTCAATCCCCAGAACTCTGTTAGAAATGTTGGGCACGGGTGTGCATACCTGCAAACCCAACCCCAGGGAAGTGGAGAGAGGTTGATCACTGGGCTCACTAGTCAACCAGGCCAGCCTAATTGATGAGCTCTGGGTGAATGAAAACATTTGTCTCAGAAAGAAGTGGGGGATGTTCCTGAGGATAGTAGCTGAATTTGTCCTCTAGTCTCCACATACGTACAAGTGTACATGTGGTATATACATGGGTACCCGTGCGCGCGCGCGCACACACACACACACACACACACACACACACACACAAACACAAGGAAATTTTGGACTTAGGCATAGACAGACCAGTCAGAAGGAATGTGCTTCCTCTCCACACAGGGAGGGTGCAGCCCCAAGCCAAGAAACTCCCCAGAGTTTCCAGGGTTGACCTAGAAGCCAGAAGCAGCATGGAAGGACTCACCCCTCAGGGCTGCGAGGGAGACCATGGCCCTGTGACACCTTGATTTCTGACCTCTGGCCTCCAGAACACAGACCACCCATATCTGTTGTTTGTACCACCCAAGCTTTTGGTCCGCCAGGAGCACAAGAGGGCTTGGGTAAACGATTTATGCTAACAATAAGGCAGTGAGGGCGGGAGACCAGGGTTGGCTATAAGAGCACATGACTAGCAGGTGGACTGAACTGAAGAGGTTTTAGCTGAAGTCTGATGGACGCAAGGATGCGTAGACATTGTGCTCTAGTAATGAAGGAGAGACAGGCACAGTCCAGGTTGGATGGGATGGTGTGTGTGAAGGCTCTATAGCTAGAAAGAATATAAAGCCAGTAATTGTAACTTAGTCGGTAGCTGAAATACAGAGAGAAAACCAGTGGGCCAGGTCCAGTGGGCCCTGTATCTCAGAATGCGTATATTTTATTTTGAGGAGTGTTATTTAACTCCTCTGTGCGTAACAACAGTGTCTGCCTCATATAGTTCTGGTTCATGGTCAGCCCTTGGGACATGTTGACCAAGGAACTTCTTATTGGCAGAACAAGGCTTTTTGGGGGCGCTGGGATGCCCTTCCCACTGTGATCTGCCTTCTGAAGGGGATGTGAAGTAGCAGGATGGTTAGGGTTTCAAAAGTTCCATCTTGAAACTTTCACATGGCTGCAATGTGGAAGCCAGTGAAGCCAAGGGCACCGGTGAAAGACTCTGGGGAGAAATGACCAAGAAGGTACGGGGAGCAGTCTTAACTTGGTCATTTAGTAGAAAATGGGAAAAATTCATGGGTATTTTAACGGATTTTGGAATTCAACAGAAAGCCATTTCTTTATTTTAGATCTTTTTTTTTCTAGTACAAACATGCCCTGGGGTGATACATGGATTTTTAATCTTAAATCTTCCATAAATCCAGCAAGTAGCCTTGGGCAAGTCTCCAATGTGCTCATTTAATCACAGACACAAAGAGGTTCAAGAGCAAACGAGAGGTCTATGTGCTCTCACACCCACACTTTTGATTTCTGAGCACATGACAGTGTCTCATTTTCCATGTATCTGTCTATTGCCTTTATTGTGACTTCATTTCAGAAGGGACATTGGGTTGTGTATATGCATACATGGTATGTGTGTGCATGTATATGCACCTGAGTGTATGTATGTTTGGTATTTCTCTCTGTGTGTGCTCATGGGTGTAAACAGCAAGTGTGTCCCTCAATCACTCACCGCTTTGTTTTCTTGAGACAGGGTCTCTCACTGACCCCAAGGTTTGCTGATTTAGCTAGTCTAGCTAGCTAGTGAGCCCTGGGTTCCTCTGGTCTCTGCTTCCCAGCACTGGGGTTTCAGGTGTATTCTACCACACCCAGCTTTGATGTGGGTGCTGAGGATCCAAGCTCAGGTTCTCATGTTTGTGTGGTAAGCACTTTCCTCACTGAGACACATCCCTAGTCTCTGAAATGGGTTTTTAATTAATTAATTAGTTTAGGGGATGTGTTTTTGTATGTAAGTATGTGCATTGTGCCAAGCACGTGTGTGCACATGCCATGGTGCACGTGTGGAAATCAGAGAACAATCCTGAAGTCAACCTCACCTTCTCCCTTGGATGAATATGGGTCTTTCATTGTTCACGGATCCCATGAGATTCTGGGGAATTCTCCCATCTCCACTTCCCTTCTTGCTGTGAGTACACTGGGATTACAGAGAGGACTTTTTATGTGGAGTCTAGGGATCCAAATTCAAGTTCTCAACATCCTGCAGCAAGGTTTGCATCCACTGAGCCATCTTCCCAGCCTCTCATATATGTCTGTATTATACAAAGTATAGTTAGTGCCAGGATCATCACGAGAGGCTCCAGGAAGCATTGATAAGGCTCTAGTTTTCTCTAGGCGTGTGCTCGATCTTTTTTGGAAATATTTTATTTATTTATTTGAGAGAAAGAGGCAGAGAGAGAGAGAGAGAGAGAGAGAGAGAGAGAGAGAGAGAGAGAGAGAGAGAGAATGGGTACACCAGGACCTCCTGCCACTGTAAACAAACTCCAGACACATGTGCCACTTTGTGCATCTGGCTTTATGTGGGTACTGGGAAATCGAACCTTGGCTGTCAGGCTTTGCAAGTAAGTGCCTTTAACTGCTGAGCCATCTCTCCAGCCCTTGCTTGATTTTTTAGTTTCACCTTTGATGTAATTGGCTTGCTTAAAATTGGTAGACTTAAAAAATTATCTAATGAATTTGTTGTCTGTGGAAGATTGACTCATAATACCATAGGTAGAAAAAGCCAAAGACTAGATACCTGTCAGCAAAGTGACTGGGTCTTCCTGGCAGCTTGTTAGGATATCCTGCTTTGAAAAGAGAGAAAATCCTGGGGATGTTTTCTTTCTCTAAATGAAGTAACTTCTAATGGCTTCTGAATTTATGTTAACATAGTATCACTTTCTAAGGTTTTCCCCTTTACAATGACCTTATTAATTCTCATATTTGAGGCTGGAGAAATGGCTCAGCGATAAGGCACTTACTTGCAAAGCCTACCAGCCTGGGTTTGACTCCCCAGTACTCGTGCAAACTCGTGCAAAGTGGAGCATACATCTGAAGTTCATTTGTAGTGGCAAGAGGCCCTGGCATGCCTCTCTCTCTCTCTCTCTCTCTCTCTCTCTCTCTCTCTCTCTCTCTCTCTGTCTCTCTCTCTTTCTCTCTCTCCTTATCAATAAATAATTAATTAAAAATAAGATTCTTTGTTGGGCAAAATTATTTGTGAACATTAGCTTATTTTCAATGCCAAAACACCGTGTTTACATCGATTAAAGCATTGCTTTTTGTAGGAAGTGATTGAATGCACTTGACTTATATGCATTTTCAAAATTAAAACAAGATCATATCAGAACATTATTATAAAGAGACCATATTGGACCATCATTATAAAAAAGATTCTTGTTTTCATAAAGCCTATCTACATATTCTGTATGTATCTGCTTTAAAGTAGGTAAGCATATAAAGCCATTACATTATTGTGTTGCCAATTTGAGGGGGTGTTTTAATTTTGATTGTGTGGGCCAGCTAACTTTGATAAATTTTCTTTTATCAGGGTGATGTGCTTATAGCTCAGTGATGTTTTACTGAATAGATAAGGACATTGTTTCCCTGGATTCGTTTTCTCTTTAGTGTGTTGAAGATTGTCTTCACTACTGTCAGCCTCCAAATGCTGGAGAGAGGATAACTAGACCAGATGAATGTGTTCAGTGAGATGGAGAATCATAGAGGGGATACACGACCTTGACCTCTGCTTACATACATGTGTAGCCACATATGAAATGCATAGCCACACAGATACACACATTCTTATGCACCACACATACACACACGTTAAAAATGTTTAAAAAGATATAACAGAACATGAAATTCTTTTGAAAAGATAGAAGTATACTTATTTCTTACTTTTATTTTTTCCCTATGGCATTTTTGAGTAGGCCAAGGTCAAACAAGCAAAATAAACATCCCTTCCCTTCCCTTCCCTCCCCTCCCTTCCTCTCCCCTCCCCTCCCTTCCCCTCCCCTCCCCTCCCCTCCCCTTCCCTTCCCTTCCTTCATTTAACCTGTCTGTCAGACACATGCACCTTCACTCCACCGGAGCACCATACCCGTGTATTAATGGAGGACAGCTCCCACTCATGAGTTGACAGGGACAATGGCAATCTGGCATTTGGTGGTGAGATGAAAACCGTAAGCCTGGGAGAGGAGAAGCACCACCATGTCTGACGCATGGGCATCTCCAAACCGTCCATAAAGGTCTGGCTGGAGGGATCCTTGGCGAATTTGACAGGACGAGTGTGGCAAGGTGCTGTTAAACATGCCAAGAACTCCTGAGAGGAACGAGGATCACCAGGGATTGAACAATACAGGGAAAACAAAGGAAGGGAGGCAGAGGGAGAAAGGAAGTTTGAGATCCTTTCATCTGGGGAATGAAGCTGTCTCAGGTAGAAAACGACTTTGAAAATGGAGACTCACCTGTAAGCTGGTTCTGCTTGTTACAGATGCTTGGAGGGAGGCCAAGCAATGACAATCCAGCTGTTCACTAGCTGTCAGTTTTCAGCCTTATGCTCGATGGCATGGCTTCAGCACCCCTCACTAGTGAGTGAACAGAGTTACATTATGGTTTCAGCCCCACCCTGAGCTCTCTTTATGTTTGTTTGTTTGTTTGAGGTAGGGTCTGTTCTAACCCAGGTTGACCTGGAATGCAGGGTGGCCTAGAATTTACAGTGCTCCTCCTACCTCTGACTCCTGAGTGCTGGGACTTTTAGTGCATGGGCCACCACATCTGGGTCACCTTGAGCTCTTGTACTAAATAGCTTAAAGATATGATGAGTGCAAAGATGACCCGTGAAACAAACAGCAAGATGTCTGACCAGCCCTCTGCCAACTTGTGGCAGCATGGGACTTTTTGTGTCAGGTTGGCCAGGCCACAGTACCCAGTAAATTAGTCAAACAGTAATCTAGAACCCTAAGGCTACTGTGAAGATATTTTATCCATGCTGTTAGCTGAAGGAGATTGCTCTAGATTAGATCATGAAGGTGGGCCTTATCCAATCCCATATGAGCAAAAAATGAGACATCCTGGAAACAATGAAATTGTGCCCCAAGTTTGAAACATCAACTCTTGCCTACGCTGATTTCAGTCTACCAAAGCTGCTGTACCGATTTCCCAGGGACCTACCAGCCTCCGTATTGTGTGAGCTAATTCTCTAAATGAATCATTTATCCCTTCGTGTGTGCTTGTGTGTGTGTGTGTGTGTGTGTGTGTGTGTGTGTGTGTGTGTGTGTGTGTGTTGTGTATGTGTGCACGCACTCTCTCGCACACACAATCTGGCTATAGAATTCTATTGATGCAATACTTTGGTCATGGGAAGTGTTGGGACTGTGTACGGTGAGGAATTGTTTAGGTAGGTGAGAAGGTCCAGGAAGGCTTGTAGTGAAAACAGGCAGATGGATGACTGACACTATACCACACCTTGTGTGTGACCTCGACACTTTGGGAGGATTGTGATCCTGGTAATGAATTTAGATTTATATTGTAGAAATGACTTGGGTTTCTTTTGAGAGCAGACGTCAAGAAAAACTTGCTTAAATTTGAACAAATGGCTAATAGGAGAATTTATTTTTTTAATAGAGAAAAGAGGCATTGACTCTTCTAGAATCTAAAATAAAACTTGGCATTTAAAGAAATCACTGATGGTGGGGACGGTTTTGCAAAAGGTTTACAAGGTTCATTTGACAATCAAGTCCAAAGCTTCCCACTTGCAACTGGGGAAATACTGGCAAGACTGCAGTTGGGGATACAGGGTGGTGGGAAGGTGGAGCAGCTCAGCAGGGAATCCCTTCAAGGAACCATCCCTGTTTATCACGTGTGTTGGCAGAGGGTTCCCCAATCACAAGGCACATCTCCAATCTTTCTCTCTTTGCTTGTTGGGTTCCAAGGAACCCTTCTACCTCACAGTTCAGATGCTCACAAGGCCACCCTCTTGGTGTCTGAGGCGGGGTAGGTACCTGCCACACTTAGGTTAGTGGGCTGGGGGCGGGGAGCAAGCTGCAATCTCAGCTTGAGGTTGGGGGGGGGCACGTCTCCCAGTGCTAAGCATCAGCAGCTGTACCAGCCAAAGGGTCAGCTTTCCTCCATTCTCTTTGTATCCCTAGCTACCTGCATCCCGTTCCCACTGCTTCGGATTTGGAGCACTGTTGAGCAGAACTCCAGGTTCAAGTTCATCCCCGGGGGCGCAGTGTTGGGGGCGGGGAGAGGAGGAAGAGTAACACTTGAACTCTTCCCGGTGTGACCTGTAAGAGGCCAGCATCCACTTGCTGCCCATCTCCAAGGGGGGTCTCGAGGCACCTGCGGGGATATGTCCACGTTCAACCCTGGCTGTGGAGGGGGGAGTTGGGTCCCTTGCCAGCGCTTGAAAGAGAGATGGGACACTGGGAGCCCGGTGGGACCTGTATGCCAGCCAGCCAGAGGGAGGAGAAGGAGGTGGCACAGGGGCATCCGGGGCTGACAGGTGAGCCCGGGGTCTGTGCCCCTGGCGCGGGCGCACGGGCGGGCAGGGACCCCGCAAGGGTGAAGGAGGGAGATCCCCCCGAGGGCCGCGGGCACCCTCCCCGGGCCACACCCCCGTCCTCCCGGGGCGCCCGGGCTCTCGGGATCCCCGGGAGGCGCCGGCCGCACAAAGCCCCGCGGGGAGGAGCGGCGCGGGGCTCGCGCTCGGGGCGCGCGAGGGTTCCTCCCCCGCGGGGTCCCCGCCGCCCGGAGCCCGCAGCCCGCAGCGTCCCGGTGACCCACCCGGGCCGCAGGCGCGCGCGGGGGCGGCGGCGTGGCCTCGGCCTCGCCCTGGGCCAGCGGGGCCCGGCCCGCCGGGTCCCCTCCTTCCTTCCTTCCTTCCTTCCCTCCCGCGATCCCTTCTTCTCACGCTCCCCCCGCAGCCTCCCGCCCGCCGCCCGCCCGCCCGCCGCCCGCCTCCAGCCCCGCTCGGCTCCCCACCTGGTAAAACAAAGCCGGGGAAAATGCCCGCCCGTGCAGCTCGCAGCGCACAGCCCGCCTCGGAATAAGGAGTGAGTACAATGGCCTGTTTGTGAAAAAAAAAAAAAAAAAAGCGTCAAGTCCATCTTTTTTTTTTTTTTCCAAAAAAAAAATCATTTTTTCAATGCTGCATGCCTCATGCTTCCCTGCGCCTCGCGGGAGAGACAGCTACCGAGCGGGAGGTGAGACCCCGGGCTGGAGGGCAGCGAGGGCGCAGGACGCGGCGGGCGGCCCCGGGCTGGAGCTGGTCTGGGCTCCCCGGCTGCCCCATCCCGGTCCGCTCCGGCCCGGCTCCCTGCTCCCCACTGGAGGGTGGGGGGTGCTTCAGCCTCCCCCCGGCTGTGGGTTTGGAACACCTTCAGAGAGTTTCCCAGGACGAGGAGGAGGAGGCGGAGGAGGAGGAGGAGGGTCAGCCCTGGAGAGTACCACCGCAGGCAGGTTGCATGGTGACCCTGGTCACACTTGTTGCCATTGCATGGTGGGACACGCAGTGGTGCTGAAAAGAGGGGAGGGGGGAATTAGCAGGCTCATTTCTGCAGTGTTTGGTGGGCACTTGTGGCCGGATTTGGGTGAAGATCAGAGACCAGGGGTGTTGAGGGGGAGGGGTAAGGATGGTGGGGTGCTTAGAGAGTGTGGCATGATCAACTTGGTGCTCTGACCTTTTGTAAGGAGGAGCTGGGAATCCAGGGGTTCCCCATATTAGATCCAGAGAAAAGACTGGTTTTTATTTTTCTCTTGGTTTCACTGTGTATTTCACCAGATTTTGTCCATTCTGACCCTCAAATATGCAATATATATATGTATATGTATTATGTGTTATATATATATATATATATATATTTCTGCTACAAGCTTAGAATAATTAAACTCCTTCAGGAAATGTTTCTGCATTTATGCACACATAATCTTAAAAGGACGCCTACCCTCTTCACCCCAAAGCATAGGATGCTAGTGCCTTAGGGGGATCTCAGGTTAGAATTGGGTAGCCTCAAGGTAAACAACAGTGGAGCAGAGGCTGCTTTCCAGTTCTGCCAAGGAGAAAATGAGCGCTTGCCTGGCACGGAGCTGAGGTGACAGAAACAGACAGCAGACACAGGGGAGCTTTCCTTGGGGAGGCAGCATGGGACCTCTCAGAAAAGCTCTCAGCTTTTTAATTCAAAAGATGGCAAAATTTTTGGATTATTTGATTTTCCACTCAGTCCCTGAGCAGCTGGGGAGATGGGGGTGGGGTTGCTTTTAGCTGCAATGAACACTTCTATTTGAAAAGTGTATTTAAAAAAAAACTAATCAAAGCATTAAACACATGCCCGAATGCTAATACTGAGTCAAATTGGCTTTTTACATTTTGCAAAAGGTGTCTTGGATTCAGTCTGTGGCTCTATTCAGCGCAGGTGACTAGCCCAGAAGGGAAGTGTGTGCGTGCCTGCAGGTAGTGGGTTGAGCTTAGGAAAGTGCTGTGATTTGAATGTGGAGTCTCCACTCTGAGCTAGGGGGGAAGCTGGCCTCAAGATTACTAGGGTTTCAGCTCTTCAAAGTCAGGGCTGCTCTGAGCTTTCCTGCCCCGGGAGCCTGGTCATCTGCCATCATTTTATAACACTACTTTCTTCTAGTGCTTCAAATAGCTCTGTTTGGAAAGCATCTTTTTGATGGGCAACTGGAGATGTATTTTATGAACTTGAGCTTTGGTAGCCTACATCTAACCCACAGTGTTAGGCAAGAGGGCAGGGAAGGTAGCCATGGGAAAATGAACGCTTTTTATGAGCGTCTTACACTCAAATAATTTCAGGTGGCTGTAGGGTATTTGCATGTAATTCCATGGGGATTTCATAATGCTCACCTAAAAGTGTGTTTTAGATTACCTTATCATTTTATGAAACCTACACCATATACACGACACCAATTTGGCAGACTTTAACTTGATGACAGGAGTTGGTGTTTAAGTATCAGATATTTTATCCATTCTGTTAACCCCTTTTTGCTCAGTGCTGCTTGTCCAATGAAATGTTCTGGCATATATATGCTTATATTCTCCTTAGGAAGTGGAAGTCCTATAGCTCTTGCATTTTCTAAAAAGAAATCCATTAATGCTAATTTTGAAGAGCTGAGATAAATAATAAATGGACCTAGAGTCACCTCAGAGTATCAGGGAATTTAGAAGCGAATATATAAATACACTCTAATGGAGCAATTAGCTTTGTTCAGAGGGTAGAGGGTCTAAGGGATGAGCCAGGGTGATAATTTTCTTTTCTTTTTTTTTTTCTGGATGTTTGCTGTTGAAATGGAAGAAATTTGTCTTTTCTTGAGTGGATCTAGGATTGTGACCCAATCCTAATGATTTTGAACTTGATAGAGATTGAACAATTCTTCATCATGGTCCCACTTTGGAAAATAGGCCAAAAAAAAAAATTAAGCAGAGTGGTTTATTTGCATATAATGCCATTTTTCTACCAGAAAAATGTGAATCATTTCTTTTGAGAAACACTTGTTCCTAGATCTTCTTATGCAATTATAATATAATCCCCTTGCTATAATAACTTTTAAAACCAAAAAAATAGAGAGAAAGTTCTTTGGATTTCTCCCATACAATACACAGATGACTTTGAACAGGAGGAGACCCTGAGCCCTTTTGGAGAACAAATATCTCCTTCACTAATTAACCAACTTTTAGGAGCTCAGAACATCTCTGTTGACACAGAGGACACACACAAACCTACAACTTAATTAGGAATCCCTAAGGCATTTGACTCATAAGTTTTTCCTCTTTCCCTGGACCTCCAATAGCTGTAGAGAGGTAAGGCCCAGCCCCCTTTTTCAACCATATATATGGTCCTGCATGCCTTTCACAGAGGGCTTCTGGGTTGGTTTCCACAGCTCCCACCAGGAGAGTCCCAGTACAGCCAACCCTTGCTGACCCCTTCAGGCAGCCACCCGTTCCCCTCCAGTCTAACCCATGTTCTCTGTTATTGCCAGTGGCAGCCCCTGATTTGCTGGACCCTAAATCTGCCGCTCAGAACTCCAAACCGAGGCTCTCGTTCTCCACCAAACCCACCGTGCTTGCTTCCCGGGTGGAGAGTGACACGGCCATTAATGTTATGAAATGGAAGACTGTTTCCACGATCTTCCTGGTGGTCGTCCTCTACCTGATCATCGGAGCCACCGTGTTCAAGGCATTGGAGCAGCCCCAGGAGATTTCTCACAGGACCACCATCGTGATCCAGAAGCAATCCTTCATATCCCAGCACACCTGCGTCAACTCTACGGAGCTGGACGAACTCATCCAGGTAACGCCCAGGCTCATTGCCACATGGCTAGGACAGGTGGAGACAGCATGCTGGGCCACCATGACGTGCCCTGGGGACCCCAGGTGTCGCCTTAGCTGCTTGGCATGTTTCTTCATCTCCTTTCTGCTCTTTTCGTCTTTTCTCTCCTTCACCATCTTATCTCCTCTTCGTTTTTCCACTCATCCTCTCTGCTTCTGCTCATCTATATTTCTTCCTGCTTTCTTTTCTTTTTCCTTGTCTTAGAACTGGCAGGGGTCTCCTCTTGTGGAGACCCTACTTATTGAGGGGACCCTCTGAGCCCACTGAGAAGTACTGATGGAAATGAGAGGGAAAAGGTGCTTTGCCCTTGGCAGTGGCCATGATAATGTAGAAAGGTGGTGTGACCTTCTGATTGGGTATCCCTCATGGTAATTAAATTGTCACCCAGTTCTTTCATCTCCTGAAGGTATAGCTACATTAAGTGGCTACTTATTGCTTCTCTACACCTCCACTAATTGCAGCTTATTACTTACTACATAAAAATTGTTTTTGAATAAAAAAACCACATTTCCATTTCCTCTGTAATCGAACAGTCCTAATTTGAAAATATTTTGTTTTAAATATTAATCCCAGTACGATTTATAAATTCTAGTTAAACTTCTTAGATATGGCTGTAGTTTTGTTCATTGTGTATAAACGAATTCATTGACCAAACCAAGAGTATGTGATGAGAATAAAACCTTGGAATTTTCTTAAAAGGAGCAATCTGACTGGTTCTGAGGGATATTTTAATTGTACACACATTTATTTTCCTAGACAGCCAACTTTTCTTGCTTGGTTTAATTCAAATTGGACTGAAAATTACCTGTGAGTCATCACTGGAGTGCGTTTTCCCTCATCTCATGTTAGGTTTTATATCATTTGGATGAGCTTGGCTAGTAGATTCAGGGTGTAATTATTATTGGATTTAATCCTGTTTTTTTTTTAAAAATATATATTTATTGTCCATAATGAGTTACATTATTTAGTGGGCAAACAATGCGTTGTTATCCCGAATTCACCCCCTCCCCATCCCTGATCAGTTGTATATCCTCCTTCGTGGGCTGTCTGTATTAGTCCTTGTGGCAAGGGATCCTGGATATCCTAGTACTCAGCCCGGTCTTCCTGGCCCAAGTGTGTTGTTACTGATGTTTTCTTTTTTTTTAATTCTAGGACCTTTGTTCTAGTTTTATCTTGTGAAGACACCTCTGCCTTCCCCAGCTCTGTTTCTGTAATACATACACACTTTCTCCTTCATGTCTACTGACGGTTATCAGAGCCAGCATGGCCTGACCCCCATTTACCTCCTATTACATTCCACGTTCAGGCATTTCTGGACCTTGCACATTTAATTTAAATTTTTGATCATTTTAATTTTTTATACCGATACCTGGATTTAAAATTTGAAAATCCTCTTTCACATACTTATATATTGAATTTTCTACATTTTTACATAATGCTGATGTGTTCCATGTTGAACAGTCAAACTGTCAACTGATCTTACTATCTCAGCTACCCCCTTTCTTCCCTGTTTGTAAGAGAATTTTCACTTCACTCTTGCTTTTTGCCACAAGAGCCTATGAAATACTAGAGATCTTTGAAGAATCTTTGCTTCCACTAGGGTTTAGAATCAGAGCCCTGTCTGGGAGGGCAGGGGTCAGACTCACACTCTGGGATTTAATAGGTGTGCAAGTTTTTTTTTTTTTTAATACAGGTGTCATGGTGAACAAGCAGTTTTTCCATGTACAGGTGATCTCTCTGGAATGAGGAAATAACATCGATCTAGGAGGGCTCTTTAAGAGGAAAGACTAATCCACCTGAAGTCCCAGGGTGCTTAAGAAGGGCTGGGTTTGTTTGCTACTAAAATTTTCCCCCTATTCTTTTGTTGGGTTATAGCATTTCATTGAGGTAATTGCATCCTGAGCATTTGGAGGAAAGGATTGATGTTGGGCAGGGGAAAAAACCAGAGTGGCATTTCAGGATAGTGCTAGAATGTGAAAATGACCTCACTGTTCACTCCCACCCAGGACTCACTCAGGAAATAACTGGACTGTCATGGATGGTAGGGGAACTCAGTGGTGAATAAGGATCACTTTTTGCTGCATTGTTTTTGGAATGGGCACAAACAGCTAAAAATGTGACCTGATTTTTTTTATGTTTGGTGCAGTCCATTTAAGCTTTTTAATTTAATTTTGGTTTGGTGTGGATGTGTGTTGTGTAGGTGGGTGGGTGTTGTGTGTGTATGATGTCTGTGTATGTGTAGATGTGAGGGTGTGTGTCTGGGGTGCCTGTGAAGGTCAGATATCAACTTTTGGGAGTCAGTTCTCACCTTCCACCTCCTCCTCTGAGGCAGGCTCTCATGTGGTTCTTAACTGCTGTTTTCTCCCCAAATCGTCCTCAGGGTTGGTGGGTATTCCTGTCTCTGTCTCCCTCCTTGCCCGTGGGCATTGCTGGGGTAACAAGCAGCAGTCACAGCATCTGTTTGATGAGGGCTCTGGGATTCTGAACTCAGGTTCTCACACATGAGCAGCAATTACTTTGTCCACTGAGCCATATCCCCAGCCCCCATTTGAGGTTTACTAGTGATCATGACTGATTATTTTGGCTTCCTAAAAATGTTTTCGAAGTCAGACCATTTTTTCCTAAATTTCGATATATCATTTTTCCTTTCAGCTGAGCAAAATTCCATCGTGTAAATATACCCGAGTTTCGCTGTCCATTTGGGTTGATTCCAATACTTGGCTATTATGAATTGAGCTGCTATAAATATAGTTGTACAGATGTTTCTGTGTCGAGATGTGACATCTTGTGGGTAGATGCCTAGTAGAGGGATAGCTGGGTCCATTGGTAGTTCTATGTCTATTGTGTTCAGGAGTCTCCACACTGCTTTCCATAGCGGTTGTTCAGCGATTTTCACCATAGGTACTGCTTGTCATTTATTGTTATGTCATTCTCCTTTGTAACCAGATGTTTTTATTAAATTATTATTTTTTCTCCTTGAATATAATCTCTTTTTGCCCTAAGAAACCAATGTCTTAGCTTTAAGGGTAATCAGGGAGAAAGTAAATGGACCATAATCATATATGAGAAGAGCATTTCATTCTTAAGATTGTAGTGAGTTTCCAAGTGCCTTCCCCATTTCTTCACTCCCAGAAGCCTATGGGTAGGTCTACTAGGCAATAGTGCCACACCGCTAAGGACTGGAACCTGCAGGTGGCTTTCACTAATGGCATTAGCAAGATGAGAGTTCTGGTCCCAGAGTCTGGGATTGGCATTAGTTCTGGCTTTCTCTGTTCCCTGCTGTGTTGGATAGGAAAATAGGTAAGCAGTCTGTCTCTGGGTTGGCAGAGAAGAAGGGAGAGCAGACAGACACACAGTAGGCCAGTATCAACTACAGTGAATTGAATTTGGCCCCAGGCCCTGGATTATTACTTACATCTCTGGGCACTATCTCATTTCTTGTGTTAGACACAGGGTGCGGGATCTGGGGTGAGTGGAGCACCAAGGTAGATCTGTGATAGATGCACGCATGTTAACTTTATAATTCTCTTATAAATTCCATAGCCATGCATTGAGTCAGAGACCCCAGTTTGGTGGTGGTTGGGTGGTGAGGGCATATGGAAATATCAAGACAGAAGTCCCTTTGCTGGGCTGAGGTTTTTAGAGCAATGTGATTTTCAACTCCCATGACATTTGAATTAAGGGGATGTCAGTACAGAAACATTCATGGAGATATTTTTGGTCCAGTTCCCTGAGTACTGTCAACAATAGACAAAGTGTAATGAGTACTTACTATATATGTGGAATTGTTCTAGACTTTTCCATGTATTCATTACCTTATTTGGCAGATGAGTGCCTTATTATTCACAGTTAGCTTCTGGGGAAACTGAGGTAGGGGATGCTTAATTTTCTGAGAGTGTTCAGTGGAGTTGTTAACTGAAACCAAAGTGGACAGGCTTAAGAACTTGGGTGTTTAGATCCAATGTTTATTGCCTTTAAAAACACTAGTATACATTTGCCTTGGAGCATTCTGTTAATGGCATTAACGTGTCATAAATATTAAATTATCGCCCTCTGTACACAGTGCTGTATCAAGACATCTCTGTTTCTAACCTGGAGAGAACACAATCTAGTTGTTAATGTTCTTTCTGGACAGGACAGAATCCCACTGTTTTGTTTGAACATGGTAGACCATCAGAGGCATGGTAATATTAGACACACATCATCTTCAAGCTAGATATTTCCATGTTTGCTGAATCAATTTGGGGATTTAAAAGACAGGGCAAAATTTATGATCTGTATGTTGGTAATGAAAATATCTTTTGCGGGCTAGAGAGATGGCTCAGCAGTTAAGGCACTTGCCTTCAGTGCCTAAGGCCCCGGGTTCAATTCCCCAGGTCCCACATAAGCCAGACCCACAAGGTGGTGGCCATGGTGCTCTCTCTTTCTCTCTCCTTGAAAATGAATAAATAAAATATTTTTTTAAAAAAGAAAATATCTTTTGCAATACTTCTTTGTCTTTTGTTTTTGAGTTTGAACCCCATTCCCCATGATCTAGATAGGAAAGATATTCTGTCATTGGTATCAAGAAGCAGTCAGCTTTACGCAAGGACATCTGGCGGCCCCAGGTCTGGGTCTTTGAAGTCTTCCCACTGACAGGACTAAATCTCTTCGCATTTCTCCTTTCTCAACTCTGAGTTCTTCCCGTGGTCTTTTTTGAGGATCTCCAGTATGTTGACTTCTCTGTAGGGTTATTGAGCCAAATAAAATGATGGAAATAGCCTTCTTTTAAGATGCCCTGGGCTGGAGAGATGGTTTATCAGTTAAGGCATGTGACTCCAGTGCCTAAGGCCCCAAGTTTAATTCCCCAGTACCCACATAATCCAGACCCACAAGGTGGTGGCCCTGGTGCTCTCTCACTGTCTCTCTCTTTCTCTCTCTGTATCTCTCTGCTTAATAAAGAAAAAAAAATTTTAAAAAGATGCCCTATCCCCTTAGTTGCAAATCACATTAATCACATTGCAGTGGAGCAGAGAGGGTCGCCTTAAAGGTGGTTGCAGTGTAAGTACTTTCAAAGTGGAGCTGGGAGTGATCACATTGGAGCCCCAAGAATGAGTCACTTAAGGACAGTGAGGAAGATACAGAGAGGAAGATTTGATTTCAGGAGTACTGAAGTGCTGTGGGGGAAGAAAAGATGATCAGAGATCAGGGGACATTCTCCATAGATTAGGCAGGACATAGTCCAGTGACCTGCTTACCTTGGTGCGAGGGGTAGGGGCAGGTCCCGCAGAGCAGATCAGGTATTGTTCTACACCAATGAGTTCTAAGCCTAGTGCTTAATTGTATATCAGAGGCTACTTGGAGCTACTGGATTAATGTAAACATGCACAGATGACATGATGCACAGGTAACAGGTGATACCAGACTTTTTTTGAATGTATATGTGTGCATATGTGCGTGGGTGGAAGCCAGAAGTTGACATCAAGTGTCTTACTCAATTGCTCTCGATTATTCTGTATCTAACTGTATATATGTATATGGTATAAGTGTATATTTTGACATATATGTGCCATAGTGCACATATGGGGGTCAGAGGAACCTTGGGGTGTCTTTTACCTCCTTTCACCTTACTTAAGGCAGGAGCTCTCTTCTTGTATTTTTGCAACTGTGAACTTGAACTTGAGGATTCGCCCGACTCAGCACAGGGCTGACAGACAAGTGCACCATACATCGGGCCTTATGTTCTAGGGATCCCAAGTTGTTTTAACCACTGAGACATCTTCCCAGCCCCCTCCCCACCTTATTTCTGAGACAGGGTCTCTCACTGCACCTGCAACTCAGATTCAGCTAGATTAGCTGGCCACAATGCTCTGGGGCTCCTCCAGGAAGTCTAAGCATGCTTGTACCCCCACACCTAGGTGTAATGTGGATGCTGGGCATCCTAACTCAGGTCCTCATGCTGTGTGGCCAGCACTTCTACCAACGTGCTATCTCCCTAGACCCTAGCCTTTCTTTTAAAGTAAGCAAACATTGTTTTACAAAAGTAATTATATAACCATTCATTCATTCATTCAATCAATCAATCAATCAATGAAAACTTCTTATGGAATGTCTACTATGTCAACTATAAGTACAGAATACAGGGAAAACAGAACAGAAAGATCCTTGCCTTTCATGAGCTCCCATTCTCCTGGAGAAAGACAGTATTTTGATAGTGATTAAGTTTCAGGAGAAGAAGCAGCGAAAGCGGACAGGATGTGTTGCTAATTAATTCCAGATGCGGTCACTGGAGGAGTGTCACAATCAGGTGCCTTGGAAACAGAGAATGCAGAAATATATGGGAAGTAACACTGAGTTCGAGGGTTGAACATGTGCAGAGCCCTGCCTTTGGTGAGAGGAACTGGCAGGCACAGGAGCTGCTGGGAGGGAACAGGAAAAGATGGTGTGTGTCACGCAGGCGATGGGCCATGTTATATCAAACTGGTAACTTCAAAATGAGGAGTTTGGGGCTGTTCAGTGGTTAATGACACTTGCTTACAAAGCCTAACCCCAGCACCCACATAAAGTCACATGCACAAAGTGGTGATGCATCTGGAATTCCTTTGCAGTAGCAGGAGGCCCTGGAGCACCTGTTTTCATTCTCTCTCTCTCTCTCTCTCTCTCTCTCTCTCTCTCTCTCTCTCTCTCTGCTTGCAAATTAATAAATAACAATTTTTTAAAATTAGGAGTTTGCCTTTTGGGTGCAAATATATACCATGTTTTAGTGGGCCCACTTGGCTGCTGTACTTCGAGCACATTGCACAAGTAGGAACGGCCCAGTAAAATGAAGAATTTAGTAGTAACTATGGGGATGGGAGGTGGTTCAGGAGTTTAGTCCTGGAAATTGCACTGATGGTGTCAGACAGGTGTCAGTCATTGAAGATTTATGAGACACCAAATAATAGTGCTTACAGACCCAGAGTTGGTGGCAGGAAAATGACACCACACATGGCATAGCACCCAAATAAAACTGTGCATCCCAGGCAAGGGCTAAGAGAGGACAGGCACCGTCTAACTTGTCTTCCCTTTTAAAGACTATCAAGACACACTTCTGTCTTGGATCAAGAACCACTCATTTGGGGGCTGGAGAAATTGCTAAGTGGTTAAAGCACTTGCCTGCAGAACCCAAGGACCCAGGTTTGATTCCCCAGTACCCACATAAGGCCAGATGCACAAAGTGGTGCATGTATCTGGAGTTCATTTGCAGTGAATGGATGCCCTGGTAACCCCTTGCAAATAAATAAATTAAATATTATAAAAAGAACCATTAATATGTCCATGGACACTTTTGTCAGCCATGGTCCTTCTGCAAAGCTGGTCACATATTTTGTTATGAAGCCAGTCCAGAGGCAGAGCTGTCTCGGCCTCTCACCAAGGCCAGGAACAAGCCATGCACTGGTATCCATGAGTAACGTTTCTAAGTTAGTGCCAACCTCTGAATATTTTCTAACAATCTTTATAAAGCACCACACTTGCTGGGTCCATCCTTTTGCCAGAGGACAAGCTGGGGTGATACTTTAGCAGAACATCCCAGACTGACCCCAGGCGAGTACAACCACCATAACTTCGAGATGCTTCCTGGGATACCCCAGTGCTGATGGGGAGTAGGAAACTGTAAGTGTGTGAGAAGTGTGGAGAAGGGGGTGGCCTGAAGGAGTTATGGTTACACAGAAGAGATTAAAGATTAAAGAGATTAGAGTGTGGATGCCGGATGAAATCTCCTTGAGAATGAGCACTGGTTGAGCTGAGCAGAGGTTTAGTGTGACCCAAGATACTTCAGGATCTAGATGTTGCTAAGGAATAGAATCCAGAGTGCACTTGAATGACGGATTTATGACCCAAGGGATCAAAGAGATCTTTCATGTTAGGGAATTGTATCACTCTATGTCCCAAGACCTCCAAAAGTTTTTCTTTGCTCTGATTTCAAGGGTCATCTAAAAGAAACATTCCAGAGTTGTTTGTAACCATGGGGCAGTGGAAGGTGTGGGGAGCCCACCTCGCCTTAGATCATTACTGTCCCAGGGGTAAAAAGGGTGGCTTGGTGCATCGGCAGAGAGAACACAGGAAGAACTGAGTGTATCCAGTCGTGAGAGATTACACACACGCATGATTCCACACCATGGTTTCATGACTGTCATCCTCAGTGTGGGAAAGCCCCAGGCACAAGACCTATTTGTCTTAGAAAGTGTATAGTCATATTTCATAATTTTATCTCTGGACACAATAACACATCTGTCAGAAAGCATCTCAAATTGCTTACTTTTCATACCAACAGGTTTGTTTCTTTTGTTTCTAAAAATTTGGACCAAAGGTTAGATTTCAGGACATAAAACACAGCTTGTAAATGTTTGTTAATATCCTGTGAATACTTTTGTCCTTTGATTAACTTCTGGGAAAAGTCTTTTCAAGAATTGCCTTATGTAAACCTCCCTGGGTGCCCAGAGCTGTGAATTGGTTTGCTGGATTAATTAGATGTCACATACGCTTCAAAGACCGGGGGAAGGGCTTACCAAATGGGGGTGTAGAAGTTCCAAATTTCCCCAGGACTCGCCCATGGGGTACAATTTTAGTAGAATACCTCCCTGCCCGTGTGTTCACACTGAGTGATAAGGAGTGTGAACGGATAGAGGCGCACACACTTTCCCTGGTACACCAGGAAACATTGAGGTATTTTCATGCATTGGTTTGTAATAATGCTTAGTTTTTATTATAAAACACAAAAGTAGTCTGTTCAGGAAATGATTTTGCTTGTGAAGAATAGATGATGTCTAATTACACAAAAATGTTTTTTTTTTTTAAAGTAGACAAGTGCCATGCACCAGTAACCTATCACCGAACCAGAACGTTTCTTAGAAAAATGGTTAGGAAGCTCTTTGGTAGATGGAATTTGTGGATGAGGGAAGCTATTCTGCCTATGTTACATCTGTTAAAATCGTTTTTGTCTATTTATAAGGTTGCAGCTAAACATAAGATGTGTGTGTGACGCTCAGTCAAGTAGAGAGTGTTAAGAGGAGGGTTGGTCTACGTGGATCTGTTAGCAATGATTGGGACAGAGACTCTAGCGCTCTTAGAAGTAAGTGCATGTGCTGTGCTTGCATCAAATACATATATACATTTCACACTTGAAGAAATGTTACATTAACAAACCCCACATCCTTAGACATGAATGTTGCAATTCATGTTTGTGAAACAAAGAAACAGAAGCAAAATGGCATGCAGCCCAGAAAGAGGCAAAATGGCCCTTGGATCATATCCTCCTGTGACATCTCCAGGAATGTGGGCCTTCTAGTGTCTAGGCAGCTCACAGGCACTTGGGAGCTTTCTGTTGCTGTAATGAAATTGTTGAAGCAGGCCACTTAAGAAGAACAGAGGTTGGGGGTCCAGGGCATGGTGAGGATTCCTCTCATTTCTGCTGAGGTCCCTATGCTATGCCAGGTCATAGACTGGGTAGTCGTTTGTGGGGGTGGGGGTGGGGGATAGAGAGACATGGTTGAGCACAGGTAGACCAGAAAGATGAAAAAAAAAAAAAAAACAGAGGTTTCCTTGGGAACCATAAAGATGCTCTATCACACTTCCTCAGTCTGTTTCAAGGGCAGTGTCTCCAGTGACTGAAGGGTCCCCTACTGGACACTGGCTTTTAGAAGTCCCTCACCTAGATACTGAAGACAGACTCTAACACATAGACTGGAGGAAAACTGGAGACTGAGCCACAGACTGCTTAATAACTATTTAGCCTAAGACAGTATCAAAGAAGTACCTTCATGCACATTCACTGTGGCTTGTCAGGAGAGTACTCAGTACTCAGAAGTACCTTCAAGCACATTCACTGTGGCTTGTCAGGACAGTACTTAGTACTCAGTACTCAGAAGTACCTTCAAGCACATTCACTGCGCCTTGTCAGGACACAGAAAGCTTGTCCAGCGTTGTCCTCTTGTATCAGATGAAGGAACTGAGGCACAGCTGGTTAACCTAAGCCCACTCTGCCTTTTAAACCTGAGATGTGGACGTGGCCCGGCAAGGGATTAAACTGTAGACCTGTCAGTCAGGAGACTTGCCTGCCAAGGATCTTATTTTGCTCTCTATTCTCACCTTGGGCTCCTCCTTCATCGAACTCTAAAAGCCTAATCAGGCTTATGCACTGTGCATTCAGGACCCACTTTGTTCATTTCACACGTCTGGGGGAGTGTAAACCCAGGGCAGCTGTGGAAGACATCTGAGTGTTCCTGCCGCCCTGGCAAAGAGCTCTAGCAAGGGAAACATCAGGTCTGCATCTCTGAAGGGCAGACGTATGCTCATGGAACACTGGAGTACTGTCATTAGACCATGAAAGGAAACCTAAGCATTCTGTTAAGCCGTGTATGCTGGGTGCTAGGCACGCTGAGGCATGACCAGGATCGGGTGCTGGAGAGCAGGGGAGACAGTCACAGCTGCAACCTCCTTGGCAGAGGAAATGTTGTGAGGTTTCATAAGGTCAGCATTTCACCTGTAGAATTGTAGGACTTTTGTTTCCTCGTTAAGTAATCAGAGACGCTGGTCATACACTCAAGAAAGACATGAAGAACAGAGTGACCATCAGAAAGTTCCTCCAGAGTCATTTCCTCTCAGTAGGCACATAAACCAGCCTGGCGTACCAGCGTGTGTGTGTGTGTGTGTGTGTGTGTGTGTGTGTGTGCGTGTGTGTGTGTGTGTGTCTTGCATATTTCCACACATAATTTTGTACACACGAGATCATGAATGCATGCCATGTAGCTGTTTCTGTTTACCACTTCCCACTATGTATGGGATGATTTTGGAATATTCGAAGTTTTGCTTTTTACTTATTTTACAAGCTGAACCTTGAACCTTCACACATGATAAACAGATTTTATCACTGAGCTATCCTCTCCTGTCTGTAGGCTTGCCTTTAGAGATACTCCTGTGGGGATTTTCAGAGTAGACCTGAAACAGAGGTTAACAGTTCCTGAGTGACCCCAGGGTCTGGGGAAGGGTGATGAGCCAGAAACCTCACACAGTGGCTTGTTTCTGGATAAGCAACTGGAAGGCCTCAGAATTTATGTAATTGATAGGCAACCTGGTTGTAAACTAGCCGTAAACTACAACAAACATTTTTGGGGAAATGTCTTGGCATCAAGCCAAACCCAAGTGTGGATCCCAGAGATTCTTCAAATAGAACGCTTCCTCAGCAGATGTCTGGTGTTTCAGCCATCCTCCCGAGTTCCCCGGGCAGGCGGGGTGTCTCAGAGCTGTCCTAGGCCGTGCTGCTGACTCTTTGAAGATTAAAGAGAAAGGGTTTTTAGGCCACAGTTTTGGGGATTCCAGCCTTGACTGATGGGCTCCATGGCGGTGGGGGCTGTGGTGAGGCAGCTCATCTTACTGGGAACAGAGAAGCATGGGTACTTTTCCTTCCATCCTCTCTTCTTTCTTTTTTTTTTTAAAATAACATTTAAATAGTGACTTTGACATTGGCTATCCCTCTTTCTTTGGGGTGAATGTTAATCAAGAAAGTGTGGGGTTTTTTTTGGCAACATCTGAAATTATATCATTTTCTTGCTGCGTTCTGTGGTTTCATTCTGGGTAGATGTAGGACCAAACCTGACAATGCAATCTAACCAATCGATGGAGGCACATGGACTTGGAAGGAAGTTCTGTAGAATATATCAATTCCTTTATGAATCTGATTGGATCATGAAGGTTATTTGTGATGTGTATGTGTCCATGTGGTGTACTGTGTGTATGCAGGTACATATGCCCACCTGGCACCCGATATGCTCGTGTGCAGGGGCCGGAGTGGAACACTGGGTGTCAAGCTGGAGCCTCTTACCGATCCCAGAGCTGGCCACTTTTTCTCTAACTTCAGCAGTTTTTGGGTCTTCTGCTCCCCTGTATAACCTGGGCTCCAGACACGTGTGAAGACACCCAGCACTTGAGCAGTCTCTCAGGCCTCCTCAGCCCTCATGCTTGACTCAGAAGTGCTTTTGATCACTGATCCATCTCTCCAGCCCACTAATGTGTGATTTTCTTGAAAGTGAAGTTTAGAATTTGATGACCAGTGAAATAAGATTAAATTACCTCATGGTCCTGTGATCGGAATGGCAGTGTGGAGAGTAATTGAACCCACTCAGTACAAAAAGAAGGGTCTGTGGAACGAGTGACAAAGCAACAGCTCATTTCCCCTATGCTCTCACCACTGCCATGACTTGGGGTGTCTCAAAGGCCCTGCGATAGCTCACATGTTAAAGGTGTGGCCCAGTTTCTTAGCTCTTGTAAAGTTCTACAGTGATATATCTGTTCTTATATTTTGTCAAAACCCTTGTTGAAGAAACGGTTTAGTCAAGACCTCATTATTCCTTTTCGGTGGATGACAGACTCTTTCCAGCTGCTTTGTTCAGGTGACATAGGACTCTGCAAACATTTGCTTCCACTGACAATGAGTGTGTCCTTCCTTGACATGAAGTGTCTTGTGCTCCAGGACCTTCCTCATGGTTCCAGGGAGTGAGGTCTGAGCTCCGCAAGTAGTCATACACCAGTGTGTGTCTCTTTAGACACTCTGCTGATGGCCCACAGAGGAGTCCCTCTCACAATTTCAGATGTCTCAGCAGACCTTCCAGAACAGGTCTTATTGACTCAGGAGTCCCCACACCAAGGCTCTTTGGTGACATTATGGTCACGTTGCCCAAACAGATTTCCCAGCCCTGCAAGCCCAAATGGTCAAAAAAGGAAAAACAGGCTTATCAGGTGGCTCTCTTACACCTATAGTTTTATTCCATAGGAAGTAAAAACAAGGTTTCATTTTGCTTAAAATAGCTACAGAAGAGCTTGTAAAGCATTTTCATCAGTGGGCAGCATTTTTTTCTTGCTGTGGCATCTCATGTGCCCCTGACCCAATCACTACCTGATCAAAGAAGCCCAGGAACACAGCAGAGGTCAAGCAGCCCTGACTCTCAAGGTCATGGAAGAGGCCAGACAGCCCTGATTGAAGCTTGTTGGATGATTCCGGTTCTTTCAGATGAAATAAAACCCACAATGTTATTTGCATAACAGTTCACATAAAAATGTCAAGATTTCTGGGTATAATTTGGGTTTCCTGTTGTCCTAGGGAATGGTGAACACCTCAACTAGTCTGCTTCTCAGGAGGTGAAGCAGGTGGCTACTGTTTTCCTCTCTCAATCCCGCCCATCCCATCACATGTAGAGCCCCATAGAGATAAGTATTTCTAGTTGTTGCTAAGTAAAATTTTGTGAGACATTGTTACCTTGAGTCATTGCTCAAAATACGTAATTTATGTGAGAAGAAAGGAAGGACCCATTAGTATTATAATTTTGAGAAACTAATTTTTGGGGGCATGTGGGTAGTTTGAATGTATGTCCCACCCAATAGACTTGGGTGTTTTTGATTTTGCATGACTCTGGGTGGCAGAATCTTTCCTTATGTTTTTATTTTCTCGCAATTCTGATATCTGTTTTGGTAAAAGATACATATAGATATAGATGATATAGATAGATATAGATAGATAGATAGATATGTATATATAGATATATTACCTTTTAAGATTATTTTATTCAAATATTTCTACAGGATTGATATTTCTGAACATGCTACAGCTTACATTCCACTAAAGATTGCACAATTATTTTAGCCTTAATAAATATACGTGTCAGTTTTTTCTCTGTTGATCAAGTTCCAAAGTTTTACCCCAGTTTTATTTCTACATGCATTTTTTAATTAGAAAATAACATTTGGTTTTTTATTTGAACTGGCCAAAAAATCTATTTCATGAGGGTTACTTTAAATAATTTGGCTTAATTAAGGTTGTCATGATGTTATTTTGTAATAGTAATCTCAATCGCAAGACACATTTTTCTTGGGCAGCTGTTCTGCGCTGTGATGTTAGGTGGCATTTTTTTGGGGGGTGAGAATAGGATTCTTTATTTTGTTTTGTTTTTGTTTGTTAGGCTTCAAACTCACTGTGTAGCCAAGGATGACCTTGACCTTCTGATCCTATTTCGTCCTAGGTGGCATTTTTTGACAGGACCGGAATCCTGCTCTTTTCCCCATTGCTCAGGAACTCTGCTGTCAAATTGATTCTTGATCCACAGATGTACCTGTGTGTGTGTGTGTGTGTGTGTGTGTGTGTGTGTGTGTGTGTGTTAATCACTCATCCCCTGACATAGCATTAAGTCACTTCAGATAAACTTGCATGATAGGAACCTCATGAAATACCTCGTTTTGGAAGAAGACAACAGCTAATCTTATGTATAAACCCAACTGAGATGTGTGCCGCCTAACTGAAAACAAAATGCAAAATATAAGCGAAGATAGCAGCTATATCTGAAATGCAGACTTAAAAGAAGAGATTTGTTAGCAAACCTTTATTGTAAATATTTTGAGTTAATTGGATGTGACATTCTAAGAAGTATGATTGCAACTTGGTGTCTTTGGCAGATATGGGCTAGTCAGACCCTGTCCCTTTACAGTTGAGGAAGGAACATTTCCCTATGAGTATATGGTCAAGGGATGACAGAAGAGAAACAGGTCACTCACCTCCAGCTTCCCAAACGCTCCTCCATTTTGTCTCTTTCTCTCTGTCATGAGTAGCGCCATCTGTCTAGGAGCGGAGCTGGCTGCCTTCATGTCTTATTCTTTCAACTAAGTAAATGGTTTCTTTCAGTCCACACAGATGGGACATGCTATGCATTTATTTTGTCATATTGTTGGCTGCATTCTGTGTGTTGTCAAATGAATATCAGAGTTTTAGGATTCTGGTGAATCCTGAATCCTGAGAGAAGTAAACATGGGTGGTGTTTTGTTTTTTTTTGCATTCAAAAATTTTGTTTAATAATAAAATAATAATAACAATTTTATTTTTTCCTTCAAATTAATGGCAAGTTCTTCTACATTTCCAATACCAATGCTAGGGCATCTTGTGACAGATTACGTAAAAGGTATCCAAATTTATTTCACATCATGGAAAAACTATCTTAAATTGGATTAACAGTAAGAAATGCATGACTAAGGCAATTTTTAAACAAATTCTGAAGTCAATATGGTAAAACTAACATGTTTTAAAATACCAAGAAGATAAATCTCCAGGTCACCCAAACTTAACAGAAGAAAAGTATGTCTCCCATTGTAATCCCACGGCTCCAGCTTAACCCTCCACTGCTGGGATCACTGCCTGACTTCTTCACTGCAGCCTTGCCTGTGCACCAGAACTTGAGCTGTGCATAGTAGGACCATCCTCTGCTCAGGCAAATACGGCCTTGGCATTCTCTTTCTTGTCTTTCAAAGCCTTTGCATACATCATGGGGTAGGATTTGGGGTCACTCCCGTTTAAATTGGTCATAAACTCTAGGGCTCTCATCTTGCTGATTTCAGCATGTGCCCTTGGGCCCCACAGGAACATGGGTAGTATTTTAGTGAAGCGTTTTAGCCCCCAAATCACAAAAATAAAGTTATGAACAGATTTCTTTTAAAGTTCATAAATTAAAGGAGATATTTCTTGGTCAAACCTTGGATCCTTTTAGAGAGAAGAAATCCACTGTGCATCAGTAAAGAGAAGTGAAGCAACCAAGAGAGGTTTTGTCTGGCAAACGGATGAAAATCTCATTAATTAGAGTGTCATTGGTCTGATGGTGCACACCTGCTATCCCAGCTCTCTGGCTGAGGCTGGAGGACCTTGAGTTCAAGGGCAGTCTGGGCTACATCATGAAGT
>PVHP010006746.1:0-59449 GCA_004024765.1 Zapus hudsonius | reverse complement strand
TTCTGCATCAAGTTGCATGTACACCCTGCTTCAAACAATGGAATCAGTTTCCCAGGCCCTAGGATCCTTTGGTAACACCCTTTTTGTGGTCAGTTTCTACTCAAACATGTTCTAAGATATATCTAATCAGGAAAAAGGGGACTATCCATCCAGGAATGGTTTAGGGTATAAGCTCAACAAGGCAAACTACATCCTATTAGTGAACTTTCATGCCTGTGCATAATTGGCATACATAAATAAAAATCAGATATACCACAGGAAGGGGCATAAATCAGATGCAGCATGGGAAAGGGCATGTGCAATAAAACCTATATAACTCTTCTGTCAATCAAAACGGAGAACCACCTAAACAATGTCCCCTGGTAACTGGCCCCAACTTCTCCTAGACCCTATGCAAAGAAGCAAGAAGCCCCAAACTAACCCCCGGCTCTCGGGCAATCAAGCTCAAGGCACGTGTTGCTCGCTTGCAGTGTAACACCCATCTTGTATACTCTCCTTTTCTCTCTAATGAAATTTCTTGCTGCTTTGCCACTTCAATTGTTTGAAAAAGACAGCAAGTTCCTGGAAACACCCAGAAAGAGACCTCTAGTAACAAGATTCCTGGGGAAACATTAATTCTGTGTAGTCTATTGATTTCTATAATCTGATAGCCAAAGGGAGGGGCACAAGCGTCTCACTTTAAAATATCTTTTTCCCCTGTCAACCCAATTACAAAAGGACTGTACCAGACCTGTGAGAGTTTAGGGCTCTACAACAAAAGAGAAAAACATCTCTTCATTTAAGGGGCTTAAAGATATACTTTCTGGAAAACCTAATTTTAAAAATTTATTTAAAATCCAATGATGCACATGCCTGTAATCCCAGCACATGGATGCTGAGGCAGGAGAGTCACCTGGGCTACAGGGAGAGACATCATCAATAATAACAAAACCAGTAGATACACATCTATTACTGACTTCTTTTAACCAGGACACACTGGAATCATGGGGGTGGGGGAGAAACAAAGAAAACAAAGGAAATTGCTCCTTCCTGTCAAACTAAGTATCTGGCTTCAGTGTGATGCCTTGTGCTGAGAAATCTCCCTGAGCACTGCAGGGTCTAACCCTACAACCTGTTATACACAGATCACTCTCTGTTCTTTGAGGAGGCTGGTCTGGTCTTAGCTTGGTATAGAGGTGAAAAGGCCAGGTCTTTGGGGGAACTCAGGCACACTTTCCATAAGTAGATATTACTCAACCATGCTGGCCTGTCTCCAGGATTGATTTAGAAATGTAAGTTGTTCCCACCCATCCTGGGAACAAAATATTCTGAAAATTCAAAGTCAGTCTGAGGGCAAAGTTCAACAGGAAGTCACACCAGTATTCTGGAAATATTTAGCCCTGGGTTTCTCAGCCTGTCTGTAGACTAAGACAAACAGCTCTCTGGTTACAGGACCTGAGCATCCTTCTCTCCATACAGCAGAGTGGGTCCCAGGTAGCATTGCTAACTGTGGTTTAGCTTCTTGCTATCATTTATATATGGTCTGGTGCTGAATGCTCCAGTGTTCATACGGGGCTTTAGATCATACGGGCTAGCTCAACCCTCATTAGTGAATTATCCACTGATAGTTTCATGATGGGCAGTTGAGAGGTGGTAGAAACCTGGGAGATGAGCCTCTGGATGTTCTGCCTCATCTCAGGCCCTGAGCAATGGAGCCAGCGGACTGGGAACTGTAGTCTCTAAAACCAGAAGCAAATAGTTTCTTCCTTTTAACTAGCTGCACGGGGACTGGAGAAGATGACTCATTGGATAAAGGACTTGCGGTGCAAGTATGAGTGTCTGAGTTCTGATCCCAGGACTCACTAAAGCCACATGTGGCTCTGCTAACATTTGTGCCTAGGGCAAGAAGGGAGAAGGTGATGGTAGAATTTTCTGGAAGCTCAGGAGCCAGTTAAAGTGGTGAGCATAGCAGTGAGCAACAAGGGACCTTGCCTGAGAGGTGGAAGGTTAAGACCAACAATGCTGTCATATGTCCAAGCCTACACTCACACACATGAACACACACATCAAAAACGTTTCTCAGGTATTTTGTCAGTGACAAAATGCCAACACGTCTCTTAGTGTAACACCCAATTTTAATCTCAATTTCCTTATCTTAAAAAAAAAGGGAAGAAGCTGTTGTTAGCACCAAAATATGCATAATAATATCAGCCAGCAAGATTCAGGTGTTTAAGGAGGGACATTGGTGAGCTCAAGACACTGACTCAGGAAGGTGTGCTTAGCCCAGGAAAAGCTGAGGAAGAAGCAGGAAGATGTCTCTGCAGTTGATGCTTGCAGCCATCTTGGGTGACATGGGATCAGACCTGTTCTAGTCTTGCCAGAGCAGGCAAGGTGGCATCCATGTTTCTGTGGGCACTCCCTCCCTAACTACCAATCAGAAATAAAAAAGCTATCTTGCTCCTTGCTCCTAAGTCTTGTCATTGTGTTCCTACTATTTGTCAGGTAATACAAAAAGTCGTAGAAGGTGAATTACACAAGGCTGGGAATTACCATGTTAATCCACTGAAGCAGTAACAGTTATGGAAAACAAATAACTATTAAGTGATTTAACATAAGCCTCACAAGAATCTAGTGAGTTAGGTGGCATTAATAGCATGTCCATTTTGTATACGAAGAAACTGGGCACACAGAGGTATAATAAAACTCCAGTCCCAGGGATACCTAGTGGATACTATTAAACCCAGGTAGCCAGACACCCAAGTTATGAACTGTTTGTTAACCCATGCTTGCTCTGGACTGACCAGTCCCTGGCCCGAATTCACAGTCAGTGTTTGTTGAGCCAGTATTATTTGTACATTACTAAGAATTATTACTGCAGTATCATTTTAACTTTTAAATGAAAAATTACTCCACAGTGGAGGCCAGTGATCTAAAAATAGAACTTTAAACACATCCTTCCTGAAATGGATTACAAAGGCTACATATTTCCTTTAACTTCCTCCTGCATCTGTTTCTAAACAGATTTCTCAGTACACCCAAACAGCTCTGGGGACAGAAGGGTCTGATTTTCTTTCCATTTTAAAATTGACTTTCTGGTCAGTCTGAAATTCTCTGCCTTAACGAAACCAGTGGGGGAATCTTCAGAGAATAAAATGTTATATATATATATATATATATATATATATGTCAGGATGTTGATGAAAAGAGTAGACACTATAGATCTGCTTGTCTGTATTGAAAATCACTCCTTTGGGAAAAACTTGTCCCAGGCCAGCTGCTTCTGAAGAGCAAGGAGGGTCCTTCAAAGCCCCAGAACTTTTCGGGAAGTCACAATTTCCTAGATATGGTCATTTGCAACCTCCTTCCGGAATCTCTCACCTGCTGGCTCAAGTGCAGGGGAATGATTCATGTCTAGTTCATAGGATTCTGTTGCAATAAAAGAAAATGGTGACTGTTCAGGGGAGAAAAAAAAAAAAGCAAACTTCCCCATCTACCAGTGCCCAATCTCCTAATCCACTTTTCTCCTACTTCCATAAAATAAAGATTTTTTTAAATGCCTATAAAAAGTAAGAACGGTCACAGAGTGTGGTTAACATTCTCAACTCTGAGCTACAAGGTGACCAGGCCCAGGTGGACTCTGAGGTCCATTCCGACATTTTGATGCTCCCTTGGGGACATTCCTTTAGGAATGCGGATGCCCGGCTGCTGGGTGGGAAGCCGGCCAGCCAGGACCCCAGCTGGGAGCCCCCCGTCTGCCCGCCCGGCTCCCGGCCCCCAGCCCGGCCCCCAGCCCGGCCCCGCTCCACTTACCCGGCAGCGCGACCGAGGGACGTGTGCGGAGGACCCGCCCGGCCCGCCGGCGACCGCGCCCCTTCCTCCGCCCCTCCTCCGGCCCCGGCGCCCCGAAGGGGGCCGCGCCCTGCGCCCTGCCCCGCGCTCCAGCCCTGCTCCCCGTCTGCAGCCCCGCGCCCCCGCCCCGTGCCCCGCGCCCTGCGCCCTGTCCCGCGCTCCACGCCTGCACCCGTCCCCGCGGCTGCCACCTGCTTCTCCCTCCATCGCACGCTGGAACCCATCCCCTCGGGCTTCAGTTTATTGCAGCGTTTGCCTTTGTCTTCTCGGAAAAGGACAAGTGTAGAAGCGTCAGCATGTGTTGCAAAATGAGAAGTACCTGAGTACAGCAAAATCAACCCCAAAAAATCAATTATTTTTATAGCTATCTACTAATTGAGTCTACAGTTAATATGGACAGGAAGAAAGACTTAAGAATAGTCAAGGCAATCTCAAAAACAGCAACGTTGGAGAACTGCTATTACCTGACTTCGTATTCTGTAATGCTATAATGCTCAAGATAGTTTGGTATTGGTGAAAGACTGGACAATCAGATCAAGTGATGGAGAGTTCATAAATGAGCATAGTCCATAGCAGAGTCATATTTTGGCAAAGGATCGGTTGCAGCAATAGGAGAAAAGATAGACTTGAACTAATGGTACTGGACCAAGTGGGTGTCCATATGCTGGAGGGATGGCCCAGCAGTTAAGGTATTTACCTGCAAAGCCTAATGACCGGGATTTGTTTCCCCCAGGTAACCAGGTAAAGCCAGATGCACAAAGTGGCACATGCATCTGGAGTCTGTTTGCAGTGACTAGATGCCTTGGTGCACCCAATCTCCTTGCTCGCTCTCTCTCTCTCTCTCTCTCTCTCTCTCTCTCTCTCTCTCGCTCTCGCTCTCTCTCTCTGCAAATAAATGAATTTAAAAAAAAGATTAAAGGATTGAAGAATTTAAAAAAATATATGCTCTGTAAGACACTGTCCAAAAAAACAGACATGTCCCAAGTCCCTGTATGGGAAAAATATTTTCAAAACATATATCGGATAAAGGACTTATCTAAAGTACACACAGAAACCCTTAAAATTCGCAACATTAAGAACACAAATAAACTGATTTAAAATGTGACATAAACCTTGATGGGCACCTCATTAAAGAAGGTAGATCATCTACATTCTATGTCATCAGGAACATGCAAATCAAAGTCACAAGGAGATACTACTGCACAGCTATCAGGATGGCCAAACTCCAGACCACACACACAAAATGCTGGTGAGGATGTGGGGCAAGAGACACCCCCATTCATTGTCTATGAGAATCCAAACAGGAACAGCTACATGGAGGACAATTTGGTTGTTGCTTTCAAAGCTAAATATACTCTTACTATTTAATCCAGAAATTGTATTATTGGAATTTACCAAACCAATATGGAACGTATATGTTCACCCAAGACTACAGATGGGTATCTATAGAAGCTTTATTTGTAATTGCTGAAACCTGGAAGGAACCAACATGTCCTTTAGTAGGTGAGTGTATAACAAACTGGAATCTCCATAATAATATTCAGTGCTAAAGAACAAGAGAGCAATCAAGCCATGGAAGAATCTAAAATGTATAATATTCCTAAGAGAAAGAAGATGATTTGAAAAGGCCACATTTTGTGTGACTCATGATATAGCCTATTTCATTTTTCTACAAAAAGGTTGATGAAAATGTTAAAGATAATAAATAGGCTGAATAAATGGCCATTTAGATGTTTGTGTATGTTTGGTTAGGTAACTTTCTTTTGTAGGTAGACAGCTAGGGACACAAGCCCCAAAGAACATGGATTCCATCTTGCCCTGGTGAAACTAGAATTCCAGTCTGATTCAGTTTGATCCAAGGTGGTGATGAAGAGCAGCATCCTGATTCTTCCTCCTTAAATTTTTGTGGTTTTTCACCCACATGAAGGGGCTGTTTCTGAATTTGCACTCCCCTTCTGGGCCCACCAACCCATCAAAGTCATATACATTTGAACTTGGCAATGAGGCTCACCCCCATTGGATGCCTAATTATTAAAAAGACCTGTTCCAAGTTGCCACACGGATTTCCTGGTTTTTCCAGGGACCCATCCCAACTGGAAGTGGGAAGCTTGAGGGCTTTTATTCTCTCTTACCTCAACTCTCTCTTAAAATAAATACTTAATAATTTATCATTCCTTGTGTCTGTGTTTTTCAATTCTTTGCTAATTGTAGACAAGAGGCTTGAGAGCCACTGGCTTGGGGAGTTCTAAGCCCATGCAGAGCCCAGTCTCTCAACCCTCTAACAAGACTTTTAGCTGTCTGAAGATATTTTTTGTTTCTGGTGGTTAAGCGCTCTCTCTCTCTCTCTCTCTCTCTCTCTCTCTCTCTCTCTCTCTCTCTCTCTCTCTCTCTCTCTCGTATGATGTGTGCTGGCTCACTTCCATTCATCCATAGCAAAGAGACGAAAGCCAGCACTTGCAAGCAGGAACAGCTGGAGCTCAAGCTGGCTCTTCACACACATAGAAGGGCTGGACTCATGATACCTCTCCAGGGCTCCATCTGCTGAAGATTAAGTAGGAAGATTAATCAAAAAATACCTGAGTCTATGGGGACATTCATTTTCATTCAAATCACTACTATGTGTGTGTGTGGGGGGGGGGGTAAGCATGCCATAGCCATGTGTGGAGGATAGCCTTGGGTGAATGTTCTCATCTTCATCTAAGTTGAGACAGGATTTCTCATCGTTCATTTGTCAGGCTAGCTCTCTCTCACACAAGCTTCCAGCAGATTCTCCTCTCTCCATCTCGCTTTTCACAGACAGATAGGTATGCTGGGATTACAGATGTCTGGTAAGGCTTATGGCTTTACATCATGCAAAGTTCAGATTCAGGGATCTGAACTCAGGTACTTGCACTTGTGCAGCAAGTACTTTATCCACTGAGACAGCTCTCCAGTCCCACCTTCTTTAACCCACATGGGTGCCACTTTATCTCAGTGGTAAGGACCCTCTGCTTGTGTTTGAGCTCTAGAAACTGGAGCATTGGTCCTCAAGACAGCTTCAGTGGGACCCAGAAAATTGTTAGAGGTGCAAATTTTCTCAGACCATACTCCAGATCTCTTAAGAAGACCATCAGGCCATCCTGATGCACCATAAAGTTTGTGGACTACTGGTTTAAGAAGAGCTGCAGTTGAGAAAGTAGAGGAGAGGGCTTTTTACAAAGGAGGGTGCACCTAGAGCCTGTGGATTTGCAAACGGTGAGCTTTGTGTGAGGAGAGAAGGTGTGTCGGCATCCTGCATTCCTTCTGCATTACACCACAGAGATCACCACAACAGTTAAGGCCTCTGTACCATCCTAGAAATTCTTAGACTAGTATGGGATGGGTAGAAATATTTATTAGAAACAATATTTATGCTAGACATTGAGCAACACACTGTGCCTGTATGAACTTATGTCCTGCTGACCAACTAGCTGGAAATTAGGTGCAGTTGCCTCTACTTTGCAAACACAGAGCCAGACATAAGTGTTTTGGCAAGTTCCATGGCTTGTAATCCACATAACTGGGAAGTAACAATGCTAGGTTTATATCCAGAAGGAAATGGATTATAGGTGGCATTTACCTGGAGGATTTCAATTGTTTCCGGTTCAGGGTTTAACTACTTTGGTTTCAGATATTAATGTTAAAATATGTATTCTAACAGCTTCATGCATTTTTCTAGTTGTAAGAACTACCCACTTATCCACCATAAGACCAGTACCATGTAATCACATATTATCCAACTAGTACTTGTACCCAAAAATGATGAGTTTTCTCAGAAGGTGTAGCAATTACCTTCTTATTGCCAGGACAAACCATATGACCAGAAGCAGTTTATGGGAGAGATGGTTTATTTCAGGCTTACAGTTAACACGGGAAATTTCACCATAGTGTAGACGGCATGTCAGAGCTGGTACTTGGGGTGTCACACCGCCACATCAAGCAGGAAAGAAATTGTCTGAGTGAGCCAGCTCTCACCACCAGTGGGCTGGCCTAATAATCCACTAATAATCCTGTCCCCCCCCCCCCAGGGAGACACCTCTTCCAGCAAGGTTCCACCAGCTGGGGACTAAGTTGGAAATAATCATAAACACTTGAGGCTATGGGGGATATTTTGTATTCAAGCCACCACAGAAAGTATTGTTAGATGATATTAGGATCCTAAAATTAGATCTATGGTCATTCAGGAACAAAACAACATAAACAAAACAAAACCAAAATTCAGAAAACATTTTTAAAATAAAATTTTCACAATTTTTTTTTACACAATTCTGAATACATGGAACTGTTTTATAACTTTAAAAGGCTAATTGCCTTTTTATAATTGTATAAAAAGCTAATTGCTTTTCACTGCTCAATAGCACCGTTTAAGTCAAATAAAAAAGTGCAAAATTATTGAGGTACGCTAAAAATACACGGCAAAATAAGACAGAAAAACCAACTGATGAAGTCGGAGTCAAAGTTAAGTGCATGTTTGCTCTTACAGAGGCGTGTGCTGCCTTACACCAGCACGTGAAAACCAATTGCTAAGTTTTCAGGAATTTTACGAGTTGGGTTTTCCATTCTGATATTATTAAAAATTAAACGGAGGTCTGGAGCGTGCCTATAGGGAGGCTAACACAGGAGGATGGCTTGAGCCAACCAGCTTGAGCAACATAGGAAAATCCCACTTGAAAATTAAATAAATATTAAATAGATAGCAATTGAATAAATCAAAAGGAAAGGTAATAAGTACTGAAAGGAGCTGGGTATGTAGTTTAGTGGTAGAGTGCTTGCCTAGTACATGGAACATCCTGATTCAATCCTTAGCACTATAAAGTAGTAATAATGATAATGATTAATAATAATAATAGTGATGGTTTCTATTGTCAACTTGACAGGACCTGGAATCATCTGCAAGGGAGTATATAGATTAGGTTAGCTTCTGTGCATGTTTATGAAGGATTATCTTAATTAGGTTAATTAAGATGGGAAGCCCCACCTAAGCTATAGTTGGCACCATTCCAAGGATTGAGGTCCTGGACAATACAAAAAGGAGAGAGCTAACCTAAGCAGCTCATTCATGTTTTCTGCATCCTGTGAGCTGAGTATATGACCAGCTGTTTCAAGCTCCTGCCTTTATGCCTTCCCTACCATGATGGAATGAATGTATATTCAAACTATAAGCTGAAACAATTCCTTCTTCCCTTAAATTGATTTTTGTCAGGTATTTTGTCTTGGCAACAAAAAGGTAACTAACACAATAACAATAGCTTACTAATTATTTTACTATATGCTATTGGGGTTATGCATGCTTATTGCATCTGAATGGTGAAAATATTCTAAGTAGTGTTGGTGTGCATTTTCTTCCCAAGCCTACATTTAGAAAAATGATTTGGGTGAGTGGGAGTTTATACACACAAAAACCAGCAAATACTCCATATCAGCCCTTCCTTGATTCCACAACCAGTTGTTCTGGGTCCGTGGGTTAGTTAGGGAGTCGCAGCGCACATCAACTCCCTGTTCACCCATGGGGGCTGGGTGAGCAGAGGCTTGGAATAGCTGTGAGCTGAACGAGAGATGAGACCCTCGGGAGAACGCAGCAGTGGGCAATTCTCATTTTATTGTATAGATAGCAGTTGCTTATATAGAGGAAAGTCAGAGGTAGAAGCATAGGAAGCAAGGAGATTGGCAGGGGCCAGTATTCTTTGGATACCTATTTATAGATAGATTGAGGGGGCTATGTGACTATACATGGACATGTATAGAATTGTGATGTCAGCAGAGGAAATGTAACCTTATTGCTTAGGTATGTTATTGTAGCTGGACTAAGTTAGGCTTTAAATCGCCTGCTAGTCTCAGGGGACAGCTGTGGCCTGCCTGGGGTGGAGTGTTCAGGATTGCTAAGATTTATAGGGGCCCTCAGACTTTGCCTCAACTTCCTTATAAGGAGGAGACAGTCCCAGAAGCCTGCCAGGCTCAACAAAACCCTACATCCTCCATGCCCCTCAGCAGGGTCCCACAAGTTGTTAAGCATTTATCCACTCACTCCCTTTTATCATAATGAGCAAAATTAAAATACTTTATTCAAATTTAAGTGCTTATGTTTTGTGTTCAAAATAAAGCTATAAACAAATAGCACTGAATTTAAAGACTATGCGTTCAGACAAAAGAGGAATGGCATATGAGAAGATTTGAAAGGAGTCTAATGAGGGACTATTTGCAGAAGGGATGAAGGCCCTGAGAACTAGGAACACTACAGTCTTTGACACCTTGATGGCTGAATGCTAAGGGAGGGAAGAGCTTATCAGAACTTGTAAGAACTGGAAGTGTGTAAGAGGGGCTGAGAAGGAAACCACATCAGGGCAGAGGGCTGACACTCCACAGCTGCTCTCCCTTCTGTGAGTCCACTTGGCAAACCACAGCCAGAAGCCAAGACTGGATGGAGCTTTGGGGAAGCAGTGGAGCAGGGCAGGTTCTTGGAGCACAGACGACAGAACTGTGACAGACACTGTGCACACCCAACAGGCAGCGGGTGTGCACAGGGTCGGTAGCACAGTGGAGTTTGGGAGTGAATTGGGATCTAACATTGGTTTGTTTTTGATGTGGAAAGGTGGATCCTCTAACTAATTTTTAACAATTTCAGAAGGTTCTCCTAGAGGCTGGATCCCTAACAAACTACCACTTGGTGACTAGACTTGGAACTGGAGCCCAGGGTCAAGTTCTACCAGTCTTTAAAGAGGAGGCTGGGGCAGCAGTCTGTGTATTGTGCTATACCACGTGATGGGAGGTCTCATGGTAAACATTCAGTCATGGCTATAGGCACTTAACGTGGCCTCAAGTTGTGCTTGTTCAGGTCTTTGCGAATTTGAAATTTGGTGTTTATTTGGAAATTTGAAAGAAAGTGATCCAGGACAACTGTCCTGTTGTCGACTTGTTCTGGGGACAATGAGGTGAAAAATAGAAACGAGTCTCTATATTTGGTTGCAACCTTGCCAGCTGAGCTCTGAATGTCACATGGTATTTCTCCTGCACTGTTCTGATGGGCCTCTGTTTGAGGTATTTCTGGCTCCTTTGGGAATAGAATTTACATTAGATGTTGTCATACATTGATATTAGGTTGATGCATATAAAACTATTGATATTAGACTATAACCTATAAAATCTTGTATATGTTTACACATAGCAATGTATTCTGGATATAATTTCTCTACTCAGTTCCCAATATATTTGCTTAACATCTTAGCCTGTGAGACAGTTTAAATTTTAAATGGAAATAAAATATTCTGCCATCCAAAATTTCTAAATTTTATGGAATTTCTGGTCTCAGAAGCATTTTTCGTAATTAACCCTCACAATAATACATAGGTTCCTGGTACAGCTTCTCAATATGCCCAGGAGCATTGTGCTCCAGGGCTCTGAGTCTGCTACTAGGCCAGGAACAACCATTGACAACTGTGAGGACTTGAAGATTACGTTAAGCCTAAATTCTCAGGAACATGTATGTGTGCTTGGCCATGGCATCCCATCCCTCCCACATTCATTCTCAAGACTTGCTGAGTTTGCAAATGTGCCAACAGGATCCTGATGCTCACAATCCTTGGCAGCTTGTTGCTACTATCAGAGGGTTAAGAGACACAGACGCACAGGCTTGGACAATGCCAAGTTTATTTGGGCTCAGTTCTGTCTCTGCTATCTTGCCCTTCACAAGCCAACAAACTTGTTTGGAGCTCTGAACATCTCGAGGGTGCTATGAACACTTACGAAATCTTTGCATGTGATAATGTAGCATAAATATTCATCTTATTTTTTGCACATGGAAATTAAAGTATTCCTCTTGGCCCTGATTGCAAAAACAAAGCTATGACAATCTAAGAACATGTAATTTATTCTTGCTCCTAGCATGATTAATATGTGCTTCAGACTCAATGTCCTTATAGAGTTTTTCTCTGAAAAATACCTCCTTAAGTTGCAGAGTGACTGGCCAGCTCAGTGGTGGTGTCTATATTAATGAGATGAATAATCGCCAAGGAACATAGCAAAACAAACAAGACAACCAGACTGCCATTTATTATTAATACAAATTTATGTAGTGGCACAGGCCATTGGAGAAATCAGAAATTGATCACACACAAATTCATAGAGGAAATACAAAAATCATTTGAGGGTCAAGAACTCAGGTAGACAGCACCACAGATGTGTTTCTCAGTCCGAGCAGGTGTGCAGAACCCTAGAATAACAAGTACCTACAGGAGACTGACTGAATGTGAGTATTGTAGACTGTGGAAACACTTTCCCACATGACTTCCCACCCAACAATAGGAAACTGCAGGTGTCCTCCAGGAATCCTGGGCACAGTAAAAGGGCAGTGAGGCAGAAAAAAATGGTGCAGACCATTATTTCTTTTGACCTTCCCAGCCAATGGATGAGAGCAAGTAACAACCCCTGAGGGCTTTTTGTTTCTTCTCACCTGAAGGTATGGTATAAAAGGTTAGTAAAACACACAAAAGGCATTAGTGAACAAGTAAGAGAAGTTGAAAGCAGAGTTTTCACTGAAATAGAATCCACATTAGTCGTCAAGGTATCTCATCCCAAAGACTGAGTAGAAAATGTAAGTGAAATGAGCATTTCTACAACAAAAAGGTGAGTTTCAATTCCACATCCCTTATCCCTTTCTATTTAAAAAGTGTGCATTCATTAGAGAAGTATTGGCTTTCAAGGAAATGTCTGCAGTGGGCTGAAGACGAGAAAGGGAGGCAGGAATATTTCAAGTGCTTTCCTTTACAGGTCACAGTCTCCAGATCCTGGGTTGTCTCCCTCCCCATATGAGGGTCTTTCTGCCACTTGTCTGAACTGCTCACATTTGAGCAAATGGAAAATTGCTACTGTAATGTGTGAACATGCTGGCCATAGAAAAAGTGACAAGTAACAGGCCAAGCTGAAAACTGCCCTAGAGATGATTGGCTCCCTGTCCTTAAAGAATTAGCATTCACCCTCTAGGTTGTTCTGGAGAAAACTCAACCTCTGCCTCATCAGCTCCAGATGTCCCAGGGCTGTTACTGCAGCTCTGCCTGGAATCCCACACGTTGGTCTGAAGCTGCACCTCATCTGCCAGGCATTTCTTGGCTCACCCCAAACTCCCTCTCCTGCAAACCTCGCACTCCTTTCAGAATGCAAAACCATTCTCCTCTAAATCTCCTGTTTTGCATGCTGGCTCCCAACATTGCCTCCTGCCCATGCATTCTCACAGCTTTTATATTCCTGCCTCTTGAGTACCACTGCCAATTAAAACTGCCTGAAGTTCAGGTGCTTTGTCCCAGTTGCAGGAAAATTTAGTAAGCCAATTAAAAATGAGACCTCTTCTTCTGTGGTAATGCCACCCTACTTCCTCATTTCCTCTTCCTAAATTACTCCTCTGCCACACACCACCACACCATCCAGTCATTTATTCACTCAGCAAACATTTCTGGAGTGCTTGTCATGTGCAAGGAACTTCTGAAGGAGGAAAGGCGTGGCTCACACGATGCTACTCTCAAGCTTGAAGTCTGTAGTCACCTACAACTTTTCTTGGTTCATTCATTCCAAGCTCTCGGTACCCGTTTGGAATGTTCTTAAAGAGTTGGGTCATTCTCACTGAAATACTTCACTATGTGAATGCTCTGTTATTTGCTCAATGACAGGGATCTGCCATGTGTGCAGAGAACACCATTGACTCCCGAGGAATAGAACTGTGCCTCCAGTGAAGAACATGGACATGCTTATGGTTTTGCCTATAGGGCAGAAACAAACAAGGAACAAAGGCAAGTTGTGTGCATGCCACACACAGAATATTTAAGCTGATATTTGAATCCTACAATATTTCAAAGCCACATATTTATGACCTTGTCATGTGCTGATGGTAAAAATAAGAGCCTGAGCTACCAGAAAAGAACCCCTAAAGAGAAATCCCTGAAATACCGCATCAAGAACACAGCCTCATGTGCTGTGTGACACACAGCAAGGAGGACCAGCATGCACCTGTTAACTCTGATTTCACTCCGTTCTCTAATAATTTGTTTTATTCAAATGAGTCACCTTCCTGAAACACTAACAAAATTAAAAGCCCACAGCTAGCAAAGCTCATGGGCTTGCATTACTGGACAAGGCAGAGCCTGGGGTAGGTAGCAGGCAAGTGTGGTTGATTTTAAAAACCCATCTCTGGAACACAAAGACTGTGGTACTCTGCAGCACCCTTCATCAGGGCTAGGCCTCTCCTTTCTTTGTGCTTCTAGCCTCCCCCTTGGTCAATATCCATAGAGAAGCACCCAAATGCAAAGCACACTAAGACCTGTATATGAAAAATGCTTTAGAAAAGCTAAGTGTATTTAGAGGCCAGGGCACACAGCCCGTCAAGTGGAAACAATGCACAATTGTCTAAACTGTGCTGATCAGAAGAATTTTTAATGGAATCTGTGTGTCAGCAATTTGTATTCTGCTGTTCAGAAGTCCAAGAAAAGTCCACGTAGGAGAAAACCAGGATGGGGAAGGAAATCAAAGGCCCTGCACCCCCTCTCACACTCCCAGAGATCTGCCACTGTCTACACCCAGGCCTCGGAAGAGCACCTGTCCCAATACTAAAGCCCTTGTTTTCTCAATCATCCTTCCAGATGAGTCTTGTGGGCCACTGAGACTTGCAGGGGCCAACTCTACTCCAGTGTTCTGGGGGTCTCAGTGGTTCTTTGTTTCATGAGGTAGCTCAGTTGTGAGTTGATGTATGTGATGTGTGCTGTCCGCCACTCAAAGCTATAGTTTTCCCTTTTTTTTTATCTGCAAGATTATAAAAATACCAGTATTTCTCCATGTTTTATAAAAAATGATTCTAGAAAAAATACACATGGATATGTCTCCTTGTTAAACTTCTGTTCCATCCTGTAAATTATTGTGGACTCTGACTTCCAGATTCAATTTTTTTACTTTAGCACCTTTGAAGGTATAAGACCCCTCACTGTCGCTCAGTATGTTGACATTGCGCACAGTGCAGTATTGTCTGTTTACGTTCTTCTCTACCCTGTCTGCATTCCTCTTGCCTACATCCACCTTGGTATTCAGAGGGTATTCCTCCAAAGTGTCCTCTGTGGGTTGTTTCTTCCTCTGTTTCTGGCACTTCCTGGTAATGAAACAAGCCACCAGAAACACCAGAAGTAGAAGCATAATAGCAGCCAGAGCACTGCCAATTGATGCCCCTGTTTGGGACAGGGAAGCAGCTATAATGGGCTCCTGCATCTCCAGATTCAGGGACTTCATATTGGTACCATTCTTGACTTGGTCCCCTTCATTGTCATAGATGAGGGAATCATCAAGAGTCAGCCAGCCACTGGGGTCCACCAGGTCCCTCCGATGGCGCCTCAAAGAGGCTGTGAGAGAGCGCTGGACCCGAGGCCCCGAGATGGTATCGGGGCCGATGATGTAGATCACCTGGAGATACCACTGGTGTCCTGCTTCCACCTGTACGAGGAGGGGCACAAGGAGACAAACCACGTTATTGCTGCCACAAAGCACCTCAGAAGAAAGGACGTAGAACACAAGTGTCACCATGTACCTCATAGCATTAGCAATGGGTGGTGTTCTGAGGCACACAGAACCCAGCCAAGGATTCTGGGTTCTGTTTTATTACCCAAGTAGGGTGATCTTGAGTCAGCTGCTCATATACTTTTTCGTTGCCTTACCTATACATGGAAAAAAACCTAGCCCTTACCTATACATGGAAACCAGCCCAAGAGCTTGTTTTTCACAGTCTCCTTGCCTAAGTGAATGTGTATGATTTGTTGGTTCTTATTAACAGCAGTAAAGTAATAGTAGTAATTATATTTATCATCTGGCCCTTAAATTACTTGTTATGCTAACATACTACTTATTGATGAGCTTTAGTTAAAATGGAATCATGAAACAAATTTTCACTATGCAGTGACTCTGGGTGGCTGGGGAAGTGACTCGGTAGGTAAAGCGCTTGTTGTTCAAGCTTGAGGACCTGAGTGTGGATCCCAGAACCTCTTAAAAGCTGGGCACTGGAGTGTATTCCCTACAGTCCTGCTCTGGGGAGGTATGCACTGGAGGATCCTTGGAAGTTCACAGACCAGCAAGCCTGGCATATGCAGATATGAACAAGAGACTATCTCAAACAACATAGAGAGAGACTGAACATTAAAGTTTGTCCTCTGAAAATCACTTTCTCCACATGAGCACCACAGCACATGTACACCTGGACTCTCATGTCTGAACACACACATACACACACATATACTAACACACACAAACACACATACATAAACACAAACATACATATACACATACACACATACACACACATACACACACACAAACATACATACAAACATACATATACACACATTCATACACACATATACATCACACACACAAACACACATACACATTTCAAAAACATTTGCTAAATGAACACTCTCTGTACCATTCCCCAAGAGATTAGATCAAGTACTTTATGTCCTTCTCATCTGCTTGCTTAGAAACACTCTATAGTTTTGAAATAACTTCAGATTAGCAGTAATAATTCTGAAATTCAAGGTCATAGATAACTATCTATCTGGAGACAGAAAAGAAGGCAAAATTTGATCTTGGAAGTTCATGTTTGTTCCTAGAATTTAGAGTATTTTTCTTATTTAATACCAATAATTTTTTTTCTTTCTAACTTATGCATTGCATTTATGACTTTGTTTGCTACTTTCCACAAGCCCATGAAAATCAGCTGCCTCAGCAGAGTCAAAGGGTAGGCAGTTTAAAAGAACCCTGAGAGCATCATGAGCAGCCTGGATGCATAGCACGACAGATGCCCAGATGTAAATTAAAGAACGCTGTCATCACTTAGGTCTACTGCAGATAGACAGAATTTTGAGGATGAATGATATGTTTAATAACAATAAAAGATCCCTTGGCAAGAATGCTATAAAAAGAAACAGACCAGACATGATGTAATGCTGCTTTTTGCCAGATTCCAAATGAATGGACTTGGTTCTAAGCTTCTGTTTTTCTCACCAAACTCACCTTATAGAGAGCATCTACTTTCAGAGTAAATCCATCCACACCTGGCATGCTACTGACCACTTGGAAATCAGGCAACTCGGAAGCAAAGTGGGCCTCGAAAGGTACATCGTGGAAGTACTTATCGGTGACCTCTGGCTGACTTCGGTCCTGGAATTTCAGGGGGGAAAAAACACAAGATTTCACTGACCTGTTGATCAGAGAGACCCACAAAGTCCTTAAAACAAGACAGAATTCTGTCAAAGCTCTTGAATACCCACCCCAGGCCAGAGGTAAGATCCTTTTGCTGAAGAAACTACAGAAAGTCATTGTACAACACCCAGAGACCCTGCAAGATCCAGAATGGTAACCAGCTCCCAGATGCCAGCATATGCAGTGCTGGAAGGTGCTACATAAGCTGCCAGGGGAAATTGGTCAATAATATTTGGAGAAAGCAGAGACCACTGATATACAATGCAGACTGTTGCCATGAAAAGGCTGAACATACTGCCTCCTGGGAGAGATCAGCGAGCCAAGAAGTGAGCATTTGGGCAATAGAGGAGCCATAACCTGGGGAAGAGTAGTCAACAGCTTTCAAATTGGCCAAGAAATCCACTCAGTGTCAAGGAGCCCTTAACTGGAATTGGGACTCAGGTCAAAATCCTATGGGAACCAAAAACTTGGGCCCCCAAGGAGAAACTCCATTACTAGAGGACTACAGATAGGCTAATCCCAATAGAATCTCGCCAAATTAGAAATGGGTGTCACATTTAACCCATATTGACCTCATTCTCTGATGGAAATCCTGTTTGTATTTTTCGGAAGGCAGTGAGAGGACCAAGGTCATTCCAACTCTACCAACGAGCTACAGGTGGAGGGCTGACATCCTGGCAAGAGATGATGTCAGGTAGGCTTATTGTGTAGCCCCAAATGAAACCCTTATGAGAGTGACAGGATAGCAAGAGATCTATCAGCACAGCTAATCAGTCAACCCAGGATAAGTCAGCGAGATAGACACTAACAATTTCCAACACAACCCAAAGCAGTAGTGTAGAGGCCCTTAAGATCGCAACAATAAAGCAGTCTTAAATCTCACCCACCATGACTCAGGGAACTAAGCAGATGAGAGGGTGAAAAGAGAGTAAGAGTCATGGTGGGGGAGAATATCCAGAGACATTGCCCCCCTCAGCAACAACACATAAGGAGGGAGGGGAATCTGGCTGCCTTTTGTGCTATCCATAACCTCCTACCCCATGGAACCATCCAGTATGCCCACCGAGGAGGATACCCAGTGGATTGGGGACAGGGAGGAGGGAATCGGGGATACCAATGTAATATTTGCTAATACAATGTATCTAATTTTGGACAATAAATATATCAATTAAAAAAACCCATAAGATTTGAAGAGATAGACCAATGGGTTGGTAGGTGCAGTGCTGGGAAGAGAAGGTGCTCTCCCCTCCTGCTGTGGGTTGTATAAGGAGAATGTGTGATGTAGATGACTTCGCCCTAAGTCATTGTTGCCAGTGGATATCCACTGTCTTCCCAAAGAGAGGACTCTGATAGGTTCTATGATCTCCAACAAGATGGATGACCTAGACCAATAATTTTCAAGCTACTTGGTCTTAGGACCTTTTACATAGTTTGAAATCAAGGACCTCAAAGAGTTTTTGATTATGTGATTTCTTTCTATGAACATAAATTGTGTCCAAAATTAGCCCTAAAATTAAAAATACTTATGTAAGAATTTATTTTTAAATTACAATGAAAACTCATGGCATGTTAACCTAATAAGACACTTTGGGTGAAAAAATAACCACTATTTATCTCCTTCCCAAAAGAAAACTGGCTTTGGTTTAAAGTTTTTGCAAATCTCTAGAAAGGTGAGTCTCCAAATTTAGTCAGTTGTGAAATGTTTTAGCTGAAGTATATAAAGAAAGCATAGCCTTACACAGCCGTGCAGTTGGGAAAGAGAAGAATGCACTTATATCTTTCAGATAATTGTGAATATTCTTTTTAAATTATAAATCAAAACTGGGTAAGTGATATTTTCCTAAAGGTTAGCAGGCGCCAACATAGTATTAAGCAAGCATTTTTGACCTTGTGGACTCCTAGAAAGAGTGTGAAGGCCACTCGTCCCTGAACCAGACTCCAAGAATCAATGGTTTAGGGCTGAGAGATGGCTCAGCAGGTGAAGGTACTTGCTTGCTAAGGCTGCTGCCTGGGTCTACTCCCCAGCACCCACATAAAGCCAGATGTACAAAGCAGCATATACATCTAACATTCATTTACAGTGTCAAGAGGCCCTGGCATACCCATATTCACACACTCTTTCTTGCAAATAAATAAACAAAAATATTAAACAAAAGAAACAGTGGTTTAGAATTTCCTGTAACATCTAATCAATTGCGTGTCTTGTTACCCACCATAACCAGTACATTTGGTAATGTGTGCTGGGATTTAGCAAGTCAGAGAGGAAGAACAATAAACCATAGGAAAAAAAAAAAAAACACCCCATCAAGAGTGGAATCTGCTTTTGTCAGAATTCCCAGCTGAGAAGTCTAACTGCTCTCAGCTCTTCAACACTGACATTAATGGTGGGCATACCAACAGCAGGAATCTGTGTTTCAAGTGTTTGTTTGGCTGAATGCACCCATACTGTGGTCCCTCGTTGTAGATTGTCCCTGTAGGATCAAAGAAAGGCACATAGCCATCCTTGCCAGTACAAAGATAGACTTTCTCCAGCTGCAGTTTGTATGCAGAATTGAGGTTTTGTTCTGGATTCCAAAGGACTCTGCCATAAAGGATTTGACCTGGAAAGATGAAAGATATCAGTTAGATCAGACTTCAAGGTTTTAACAAAAAGATGAAGAGCCAAGAGAAGAAAGGATTTAACACATCTCCTTAGAGTCAAAAGTAGCTTTCTATGAAAGGTTTATGATTCCATGTATACATCCGTCATTTTGTTGCTTCTTTTAATTATTATTTTAGCATTTAAGCCATGCCAAGCACTTGGCTATGCACTGGGGACACAGATGTAATTAAGATGTGGATGAGAGGACAGAAATAAGAGCAAGGTGATTGATAACATTTATCACCTTCACTGTTTGATGGGTACTAGGTTCTCATGTAGTAAATCTCATGCAGTAAAACTCATACAGTGCTTAGAATCTGATATGAGGCAAGTGATGCAGCAAGTGAGTTGATGTAAGTCACTAAACTAGTAAGTGGCAGAAGTGGGATTCAGAGTTAAAGTACCTTGGCTCTGCAACCCATGCTATTAACCTGCACACTATACCACCCCATACTGCCAGAGAGGAAGTACAAGTATTCAAGGGATACATGGAAATCTGAGTGATCAGAATAAAGGAATGGAGTAAGCCACAGGACAGCCCAAGGCAGGAGAGAGACAGAGAGAGAGAGACAGAGATATTGAACAAGGACAGGAGACAAGTAGAGGACCTGGGGACACAAATTTGCAAGAACTGGAGGACAGAGATCCAGGGAGAGGCAGTGAGAAAAAGTGATCCAAGAAGCAAGAAGGTATATGATGAGGTTGAGGCAAAGGGAACCAAATGGGAAAAGACGTCAACATCCATGGGTTCCGTATTACTGACCAGAGAGGAAGAGGCTAGAACCCAGCCTGCAGCCAGGGAAGAACCACTGAGAGATCCTGTTGTACTTCCTGCTCTTGGAGGAAGCTTGTCCAAGCCGGAAAAGAATAACTGGTGTGATGATGGAGGAAAGGGAAGGTTTGTGTGAAGCATAGCAACTGAATGTGTGTGTATTGCTGGGACTCGAACCCAAGGCCTAATGCATGTGCTCCACCACTGAGGTACACCCCCAGCACTTTCATGTGCTTCTATGAAGGGAAAGAAAAGACTCAGATGTGAGAGGAATGAAAGAGGCATAACGGATAACAGACACGAAAGACAGATGGTTGGTTAACTTGCTTATCCCTTCAACAACTCTGCCAAGCACTTGGGGCTGGTGCTATGGTGTGCAAATCTGAGATTTGGTCAGCATTTCTTGTCTCATGGAACTTGGTGGATATGGGAATTAAGGAAGTGTAAAACATCTGTATCAGACAATATTAAAAACTGTGGTAAGAATGATAGCCAGTAAACAGCACTCTGCAGAAGTGAAAAATACGGAGGCCTATGTTAGACTGTGTAGTGTGGCCAGAGAAACTTCCTTGTGGAGGAGAGCACTTAAGTACTTAAGACAAGGAGCTAGCTTCAAAAAGGTCAGGGAAGCACACGCGAGGGAAGGGGACCATTTCGAGAAGAGAAAGCAAGATGGACAGTACATACATTTGCACACTTTTGAGATTGTGAGGGAGTGGAGTGACAATCTCTCCAGGGAATTAAAGATGAAGCAGTTAGACAGCATGTTAGAATCATCTTGGAAATGCCAGTCTTCTTACTATCCAGACCAGAGCATTTCCATGGAGTCACACTGCCAATCACTGAGATGAGGGAAGAATATGTTCCCTGGTTCCATCTTGGCTGCCCTGGAGTCAACCCTGGAGTGTCTTCACCGGGGAGCTGACTGAGATCGTGTGAACACAGATGCTCTTCCAGCCCCAGGACCCGACCAGAAGTGCTCATATCCAGGCAAAGCCTTTGACCACAGCAAAGGAAGCAACTCACCTTTTGAAAAGGCTCCTTTGTAATCCATTTCTGCCAGCGACATATCAGAGGTGGTGGGATCCATCAGGAATACCTTCTCATTATTGCAGAGCTGAAACTCAGTATTGAGTGAGTACACGACAGGCACAGGGCGGTTGGTCTGCTGGAAGGCAATGGGTATCAGGAACCTGAATGAGGAGAGATGAGAGTCCCCTGAGAGAAGGTCCACGTCACCAACTTCACGTGTGTCGTCTGAGCTGCCCTCCCTGCCAGGCCTTCTTTGCATAATGGCATAATGCTTTGTAAATATGTGTGGGGGAGAAGTGAGGAAACTTTATTTGGTCTTTAAGAGGTTAATCTGTTCTTTGAACAGAGATAATACAGTCTTTGGAACTCTTTGGTACCCGTTTCTTTCTCCCTCTTACATTCTGAGGTCCCCAAAATCTCTCTTTGATTACTAAAGGGCCATGGTGTACCAGCTAGACATCCTCTCAGACTCACGCCTGAGATGTGGACTCCTTTGACTTATGGATACTTACTAACTCTGACACCCTTTGCAGGACATTTTTGTAAATCCTCCCTTGCCTCACCACTTTCTCTTAATCACCCTGGCTTTCTTTTTCAGTCCCTCTTCTAACTCTTTTTGGCAGGAAAGGGCTCCTCCTGGCCAAGTCCTGGGGTGCCTACTGTGTTCCCTTGATCCTTTGTCTTGAGCTGATCTCCATCTTGTCACCCAGCACAGCTGGTAGCCATGCCACTTTGAAATGCCCAGTGCAGACTTCTCTTCTGTCTGGCTGCTGGCTGCCAGTTCCTGGGCCTGCCTCTAAGTTATCCCAAACTCTGTACACTCTTCCCTAGCCAGTCGGCTCTTCCTTCTAGGGATCTAATCCCATGAAGGGACACAGGCCATCCCAGACTGTCTCCCTGCAATCACTCTTAGTTCTTTTAATCTGTTCTGCGTGATGCGGTCAGTGACCTAGTATAATTTAAAAGCCTTGAAATATGCCTATGATCTTTTAGTGGCTGCCAATGGGTTGTACGGTAAAGATCCACATTTCTGATATGATTGATTAAGCTTGACCTCCTGATCTTCGCTCTCTTCCCCTCCTTTCTGAGGTCTGTACCTGGCCTTTTTTTTTTTTTTTTTTTTTTTTTGGATTCACTGGTGTGATGGTTAGATTTTGTTGTCAACTTGATCTTTTTAATTATCTTGGGTGGGTCTCTGAGGATGTTCACAGGAAGGCAGCCTCTCAGTAGGAGGCAGGATATAAGGAAGCTCAAAGAAGCTAGAAGGAAATTCCAGAGACTCAGGAAGCCATTAAGTCTGGGAAAGGGTTGTAAGACACCCACCCTAAGGCTATATAAAGGGGAAGAAATTCTCTCCTTGTTCCCCCCTGCCTGTTCTGTGTGTGTATTGTTGGTGTTGGGTTTTTCTCTCTGCTCCAACCTGTAAAAGAGAGCCAGCCTCTTTCATTGTTATGGAACTTCCCCTCAATCTGTCAATCTGTAGTTTCAATAAATACTTTCCTCCCCAAACTGTGCCTGGTTTGAAGATTCATCCCAGCGGCGTGTGGCTGACTATGACAACTGGGTTCCTCACTCCATGACCTCTACTGTCTCAGAACTCATTTCTTCAACTAAGAATCATGGATCATTTATTAGATTATAGACACTTTTCTACTCATGTGAATTCACCTGCGGACAAAAATAAAGGTTTATACCCTAGGGAAGTTATTCACTAGTGACAAGTTAAAAAATAAGGTAGCATGCTAGACAAGAGCAGGTGGTAAAAAGGAAAATTGGGAGAGAAATCGGAATGCTAGTGGGAGGTTCAGCTGGAAATTCTAAGTAGGTCATGGATATAAATGAGTGCAGCCATTATGGAATACAGTACATAGGGTCCTCATAAAATTCAGAGATAGAATTGTTAGATCTTGTAATCCTACTACTGGATATGTTTCCACAATAGATGAATTTAGCCTTTGAGTCCATTGCAGCATTATATTCACAATAGTCAATATGTAGAAACAACACTTGATTGAATGAATAAACAACATGCAGCATATAGTATATGCACAATAGAATACTATTCAGCCCTAAAAAGGAGACCCTGCAATTTGTGAACACATGGATACACCCAGAAGTCAGTATCCTATGTGAAAAATGTCAGACACAGAAGAAAAAATATTACATAGATGCACATGTATAAAGTCAAATACATAGAAACAAAGAGAAAAGTGGTTACCAAGGAAATCAGGGGTGTTGTAGTTTGAATGTAAAGTGTCCTCCACACACTCATGTGTTTGCATGTTTAGTCCCCAGGTAGTGGCTCTGTTTGGGGGTGGGGTTGTAGAGCCTTTGGGAGGTAGAGCCCTGATGAAAGAAGTGTGTCACTGGAGGCAGGCCTTGAGGTGTTACATTCCAGCCCTACTTGGTGTTCTTTGGCTTTTCTACTCCCTCCCTGCTGATGTGAAGATGGGGCTGTCTACTCCAGCCCTGCTTTTCCTATAAGCTGAAATAAACTCTTTCTTTCCAAAAGCTGCTTCTGGCTGTGTAATTTGTCCCAGCAATGAAAAAGAGAATGATATAGGGGAACATGGTGAGACACTGGAGTTGTAGTTATGTAGGATGAGAATGTTTTGAGACATAGTAAAGCACAGTGACTATACTTTTGTATTTGTGTACTGCATTGTATTGTATTTGTATATGAATAATATTGTATTGTATTTTATGGTATGTATTGTATGGTATGGTGTGTATTGTATTGTATTGTATCAAACTGTATTTTGGCAAGTTCTGGTCTGCCAAGCATAGTGGTGCATAACTCTGGAGATGACAGCAGCAGAATCATGGGTTCAATTCCAGCCTAGGTTACATAGAGAGGTAAAATCCAGCATAAAGACCTGTCTCAAAAATGAAGCAGAACAGAACAAAATAGAAAAAAAAGTACTGATAATGGTTTCTGCTTCTTAAGATGGGTGGCAAATGCATACTTGCTTTATATACTTTCTATGTATCTAAAACACTTCATAATTTAAGTTTTTAATAGATGAGGGAAATGCCATAGCATATCCCAACAGATGACACTCACTGCCCTGTTGTCATGCTTCCTGTTTGTGGCTGAGGCATAACACACTCCTGTCTTCAATCTTGGTGGTGTCAACATCCAGACAGATGCACCATGCAAGCCTTCACCTCGCTGTCCCTTGATTTCACCTCTAAAGAGCTTGCTCTCTATGAACTGTAGCCACCTACTCTTCATAGTCTTCCTATGCACAAGCACCCCAAATCTCATTGTCAAATATTTTACCCTACCTCCTCCTATGTATCCATCCCCTCTTTTCTTTTACCTCCCCATTAATTCTTCAACCCCAGTAGGCCTTCCCTGACTACTTCCCTGACTACTAGGATGCAAAGGGTCTTGGACATATACACCTGTGGTGGGAATGTACACACACAATTTCCTATTTACAAACATGTGGAAAAACAGCCTGCCAATTTCTAAAGAAGTTAAACATACACCTCCATATGATCCAGCCATTTCATTCCACAGAAAACAGAAAACACGTGTCCAAATAAGTCTTGCACATGTACACATTTTATTTATCACAGCTCTAAGCTGGAAAAAACTCAATGTCCAGCAGATGATGGACTGATAAGTTGTCATATCCACGCTATGGAGTGTAACTCAGTGCAATGGGAACCAATAAATATACACAGTAACATGGATGAGTCAAGACAGTCATGCTGAGTGAGATGAGCCAGAGAAAATAACTCAGATGGTATGATGTCACTTATATAAATCTCCTAGTAATAGCAAGCAGACCAGGGGCTATCCGAGGGAGGGGACAGGGATTACAGAGGGCGGCAAAGAAGCTTTAGGAGGAAATGCGTATGTCCATTGTCTTGATTTCAGTGATGTTTCACAGAATACATCGTGTCAACATTAATCAAATGTGTATTTAAAATATTTGCAGTATGTTTAATGTCAATAATATGGCAATCTAACTAATTCAGAAGGCCTCAGCCCCTGCTGCAGCTGTTGTTCTCATGTGTCTTCTTTCTATTCACTTCCTCTCCTTTCCTCACTTCCAGCCAATGCCTGGCTTTTCATTTTACAGAGAAAACTGATTTAGTCAGAAGTTTACTTTGCCAGCCTTAGACAGCCATCTTATTAGTTCTTTCTTCACAGGAATACACGGGCTCTGCCTGCCATCTTCCTTTAGGAAGTGAACACTGGCACCAGCTGAAGCCAGCCATTCCCCTCGTGCCTGTGAACTGTTTCTTCACCATAGTCAAGGACCTGGCTTTGCAAGTGTTCTCACTGCTCCCTGAATAATCAGATTCCCCCTCTGTTGTATTTTTCCAACATTTTAAGAAATTTTCCACCATAAAACATAACCAAATAAAGCTTCCTTTTATTTGACCTTTCATCTGTTTTTAGTTACTGTTCCATTTCTCTGATGCTCTTTTAAAAAAAAAATCTGTATCCCCATTGTCCCTACCTGCTCGCTTTTTCTTTTGAATTCACTCCAACCGGGCTAGTATACCCCCAGAACACTCACCTGCTCTTCACTGAAGTCAGTATTATCAAATTGCATGGACATTTCCAGACTTTTAATTGTAATAATACAGTAATGTAAAAGCAACTTGGTAGTGCTTATTAAAAGTCACATTTCAAACAGCCTTCTCTTCATGTCTGTTCCATCTTCAGTACCTTCTCTCGGCTCTGAGAAAGGGAGCATTGGACCCTAACCTGTCCTAGGCCCGGGTGACTTTGAATTCACTATTCTAATCTAGTGGTAATTCCAATGTCCAGGCCAGAACAAAGCATACGAGAAGAGCTGAATGAACAATGACAGGATGAAGGAATACAAGGGCCAATGCAGATAGTTGCAGGCTGACGGGCTTCTTGTTATTCACAGTAGTTGGTTCTGTCAGGTCCCCACAAACACTGGATTAGTGGACATTGAATCACTGCTCCTAGGAGATGCAGAGCTAGGTTTCTGTGAGCTTCTGATCACATTTCATCAATAGTTCAATTCATAACCACCTTTTATGAGTGTTCCTGGATAAGACCCTCTTATTTAGTGCACACTATTGATTCATTAACATGTAACTCATGGTCATTAGTGCTCTAATACTCAAATGAAGGCTATCTAACACTCTGTGATGGTTAGGTTTTGTTGTCAACTTGACCTTTCAAGTAATCTTGGGTGGGTCTCTGCTGCCCAGCCTCTCAGCAGGGGGCAAGATGTAAAGAAGGTCAAAGAGCTAGAAGTAAACATCCTTTCCTGTGTGGGCAGTGCAGGAAAGAAATTCCAGAGACTCAGGAAGCCATTAAGTCTGGGAAGACCCCACCTTAAGCCTATATAAAGGGGAAGAAATTCTCTTCTTGGCATGCCCCCTGGCCCTTCTGCCCTGTTTGCTCTGCCTTTTTGTGTGTGTGGTGTTTGTGATGTTGTTTGTTCTGCCTGTTTGTGTGTGTGGTGTTTGTGATGGTTTTCTCTCTCTGCTTAGACCTGTGAAAGAGGATCAGCCTCTTTCACTTTTATGGGTCTTCCCCTGGATCTGTAGCTTGAATAAATTGTTTCCTCCCATAAACTGTGCCTGGTTTGGAGATTCATCCCAGCGACATGTGGCTGACTGCGACACACTCCATAAGGTAGGTCACAGCCTTCCTAAGCTTAGAAATACTAACACATCAGCACTGTGCTTGAGTCATTTAAAATAGCAAAATCACCAGCAAAATGAAGAACACAAGGTGTTAAGTGGACCAAGAGAAGGATCACTGTAGTGCAAAAGCAGAAATCAGAAGGCAGAGTGACACCGGGCTCAACTCAGGGGTGTGCGTACTTGGGGGACTGTTTCTTTCCATGTTAGTGAAGCACTGTGCATACAGTGTGTAGGAGAATTCTGATCAGGGAACTGCAAATAATGAAGATCACCTGTCTTGGCCTACCTTTCTGGGGCATGTGCGGTGCAGGCCAAAGACTTCTCTCCTGGGTCCACCCACGGCTGTGTGGGCTGCACAGTGCAAGGGATCAGGTAGATGGTATATTCCCCCGAGTAGTCTTTCCTGGAAACAGGCAGAACAGACCATGGTCATAGCAACACTTGAGAGACTGCTTATCTGCAGAAACACACTGCCTTTATTAACAGTGTTCACATGGCGTTTGTGCTCAGAATCTGAGAACTTTACAACTCTGAAAATACTGTTTTCAGAAACTCTCTGATGATTTGAACTTTGATTCTTATCTTTCATTTACACAAGCCCATGAGGAAAGCTGCAAAAGGCACAGTGCTGAAAGGCTCGGGTGAGGACAAGCAGTTGACTATTTCCTTTAGAGTCCATGAAACTTGATTGGCAATTTGGTTAGTGTTTCTTCCCACTTGACACCTTGTTCAACACATTCTTGAATACAAGAGCTTCTATTTATATGATGTACTGTCAGGTGCTGCAGGTTTCTTTTCCTTTAATTTGGAGTGTGTATGTAGTATGTGTGGTGTGTGTGCATGGTATCTGAATATGTGTGCACAAGAGCACACCCTGTGCACACATGTGTGGTAGTCAGATGAGAATGTTAGGTGTCCTCTGTTCCTTTTCTGCCTTGTTTTCCTGAGACCGAGTCTCCCACCGAGCCTCCATGGAACTCAATGTTTTCAGTTAGATTGGCTGACCCTGGTGATCCTCCTGTTTCCTCCCAGCTCAGCACTAGAGTTATGGGCCATGTGTGCCCAGCTTTTTATGTGGGTGTTGGGAATTGAACTTGGGTCCTCATGCTTGGGCTGCAAGCACTCTTACCAGCTGAGACATCTCCCCAGCCCCCAGGTACTATTATAAAAAAGATGGCAACCAGGTGTGGTGGTGCATGCCTTTAATCCCAGCACTTGGGGGGTAGAGGTAGAAGGATTGCTGTGAATTAGAGACCACTCTGAGACTACATAATGAATTCCAGGTCACCCTGGGCTAGAGTGAGATCCTACCTTGGGGAAAAATTTAAAAAGGAAGTCAAAGGCCTAAGGTGAAGGAACACCTCTTTGGAGCTCAATGGAGGCAGTGCCTTGCAGAACCCCTCCATCATTCTGCTGGCACTGGGTTCAAGGTTCCCTTCCCAGACTCTCCAGCCTCATAGCTTTACAAAGTTGAAGAACACTAAGTTTTCTTTGGAGTCCATTCAGTGGGAATGTCCCTACTTACAGGAAGCCACAGGACCCTATCTAGGAGCCTTATGTACCCATCACCTACTTCTTCTCCCACACCTGTCACTGTGTAGCAGCTCCAGTCCTTGGAGGTTACATGGTAGGATGGCTAAACATTCTGAGAATTTCAGGGCCTTGGACAGTGGCCATGCATTGGAGGAAGAGTGAAAGACAGATCTGCCAGATGAAACCATCCCAACTCTGAATCTGAAATGGTTTTGCCTTGCAGACTCGCCTAATCCTGTCACCAGGGAATAAAAGTCAGAAGGTCCCCTGTGGGATAAAACTGAGCTCTTGGGTTCTCCTCACTCCCAATCTCCCAGAGAAAGGTTCCTTGTTCATGACAGACTCACTTGTAGACTCTAGAACCAGATTTAGTGCCGTCCCAGAAGATTACTATATTATTAGTTTCAGTTTCAAATATATATATGTATATATATATATATCATTATGCAATAAAACATCTTCCATAGGAGTAAAAATTTATAGTTCCCCAAATTTATGATTCAAGAAACATTTTTCAGATATATATTTTTTAATTAGTGTGTGTGTGTGTGCATGCCAGGATCTCTTGCCACCGTAAACTCCAGATGCATGTGCCACTCTACATCTGTTTATACATGGGTGTTGTGGAACTGAACCAGGGCCAGCTGGCTGTGTAAGCTAGCACCTTTAACCACTGAGAAATCTCCCCAGCACATAATTCAGGAAAAAATTTTGAAAATAATTCTTTCTTCCTTTTGCAGTGCTGGGTTTGAACTCAGAGCCTTCCCATGTGTGCAAGCACTCTGCCATTTTATCCCCAGCCCAAGAAGGACTCTTAAGACAATTCATTATTTCTGAACTTTAAAATTGGAATAAGAGTTCCATGCTGAATATTAATTTCATGTTCTATAAAATAAGGACAACAATATGTATGATAGGCTCCTGCTTCCCCCTTTATCTTTGTCATGGAAGTTTTAATTCTTTTTTTGTTCTCTTGAACAACAATGAGATATTTTACTGTGATTTTTAGCTTCTCGTTCTATCTGTATACTAATTGTGGGAGAGGAATAAAATCATGACATATTTGTTAGTTACTGGACCATCGAGAGTGATAGTTGGACCTAATCAACCAAGATTTCTACATTTTGTATTTGTTGTGGTAACTGAAAGGAAATTTCTTTATTGTACTAAAGTTTCAATGTGACACGTTTCCCAGATTCCTTTGTAGGTGAGTATGCCATGTGACTGAGATCAGATGTGAGTAGAAGATTACATAAGGTGACTGCCTCCTGGTTTATAGACCATAAATTGGTCTAGAATATACTTTTGTCTATTTGCTAGAGGGTTGTTTCAATCCATGCCCTCTTGTAAAATGTAAATCTGGTCTTCAAAGAAAAGTCCTATGCCTCTAGTTCTTGATCGTAACTGAAAACTTCAGATCAAGCCCTGGAAATTGACATCACTGGATTTACCTGTTGTAAGAGCTTGTGGCTCTCCAGAGTTGGTATGGAGAATCAAATGTCTGCGTGCTCCACAGGAGCTGGAGGTCAAATTCAATTCCTCCGAGGTGGTCTGGAGTCAATATGAAAGACTTCACATCTGGGAGAGTGTGGTGCTCCATCACGAACTGTCCTGTTTCAGAGGGAGATACACAGATCTTTGTTAGCTTACGGTACTTGTGGTGAAAGTCCTTTCAAAGGCCTAAGGACTGGATTAATGTTCTTTTATTAAACACTTAAGGCTGTCCTTGTAAAAATAAGTAACCACAGTGATTGAGACAGCATGGGCATGCCACTCCAGGCTCTCATTCTCCTGTGAGAGCCATAAGGTCATAAGATATGTTCAAATACTGTGAGTAGGCCTTATAGAAATGAACTGAGATTATCCACAAACATAAGGGTCTTTATGTTATAACACACACTGGATATACTTAATTTTGAATTCCAACCAACACATTTTTGGTTTTAATATTTTATAAAAAGAAATGCCAAGCCAGGCGTGGTGGCACACACCTTTAATCCCAGCACTCAGGAGGCAGAGGTAGGAGGATCACCATGAGTTCGAGGCCAGCCTGAGACTACATAGTGAATTCCAGGCCAGCCTGGGCTACAGTGAGACCCTACCTCAAAAAACCAAAATAAATAAATAAATAAATAAATAAATAAATAAATAAATAAATAAATAAATAATTAAATAAAAGAAATGCCACTGTCAGATGAAAATCACACTTAGGGACACTCCAATCTGTGGAGAAAGAGAGCAGTTGCATATATCCATACAAATGTAAAGGCCCTTTAGCCAGACGCCCTCACACGTTAAAATCCAGCATTGGTGTACAAATCAAGTTGATGCACCATGATAGAAATAAACTAAGAAAAGAAATAACACAGCCAAAATGAAGCATGTGAGGCTTGAGAGGTTCCAGCTTCCTTTCAGATGTAAAAGATATAAATGCAAGGAAGCATAAGAGCAAGAGGAAAAGACATTTGTGAGACAAGAGGTAATATGCACAGGGCCTGAATATCATTGAAAGTTAAATATGCTGGATGTGAAAATGGCTTCGTGCTTCTGTAAGAAAATGTTCTGTTCTTCAGATGATGTCCACTGAAGTATTGAGGGTAATGTGACATGATGGTGGCAATGTTTTCAAATGATATGACCAAAAAAATTTTTTGTGTTATGTGTGCATGGAGAGCAAAGCATTATCAACTGCTGACAGTGATTTTCATTCTTACAATCTTTCAACTGTTCTATATGTTAAAAACATTTCTTAATAAAATGTTGGGGAAACACCCCGCATGGATACTACCTCTGAATTTGGCCTGAGTCTTGAATTCAATGACGAGACGGCCGTCCTCTCGAATATAGATTCTTATTATCTGAAGCCTTGCGGAGAGCACGCTGTCTGTCTGGATTCCTGGAAAAGCAACCACAAACAAAACAACCAAATCAGGGTATGAAGACAACCCTGCAAACAGTGACCTCCCTGGATCTTGTCCCATGGACATCTCTAAGAAGAGCTGTGTATTTGCACGTGACATAAGAGACAATTTACATGTTCACATAACATTGACTAGAGATGTATGCCAACTGAAATAGTACAGAAGCTCATTCATTGTTTTACAGGGCCACTGTCCTGGACAGGGACCCTTCATTCATGCAGTTACCACTTGGTCCAGATGCAGGTTCAACCCACATCACAGAAATGGATCTAAGACTTCTTATCAGCCTTTATGAACAACCTTGCATCCACTTCCTACTGTTTTCTTTTCCTTTCAGGATCCACAGGAGTCTTAAGTGCTAATGTCCATATTTAGTATTCAGACCAATGGAAGATTACAGGACACCATGTTGAAGATCGGCTGCATGAGCCCAACCTGAGCAAGCTGGGGACTGAGTAAAGGAAGTTGCAGGCAAAATGCCCAATGGGTTCAGGATGACCAAAAATAAAGTGTAATCAAAGGAGGAGAAAAAAAGAAGAGTCAAAGAAAACCAGTCAAGGACCAAAGGATTTATCTCAGGCTGGAAAGCAAAGTTATTGTTCCCTGAGGAATATAAAGTAAATAAACGATTGGAGCTTAAGCCATTCAACAGAAGAAAGGATGTATTTTCAATTACTCTATATGAAACCCTCTCTAAAGAAACTTCTGAAGCTCTTCAGCTTCTGGCCCTCAAATAACATATTATCCCTAGGGAGGGAGAGGTGGGAATAGGAGGGGGAAGTAAGGGGAAGTGGGCTTGGGGTCAGGTTGAGGTAGAGGACACTGCCACTTTGAAAGAACAAACAAGTAAATGAACAAACCAAAGAACCAGAGCAGGCAAACCCCACTGGAGGGAGCGGAAGAGTTTTAGACATTTCTGAGGTACTCAAGGGAAGAGGTGCGTTGGGGGAAGATACTGAGTAGGGTCAGGTGTGAATTGGGTTTGTCTGAACCCAGCCCCTGGGGGCTCCTCTCAAAAAGGACAATAACTGACAGGTTGGAGGGTATGATTGTTTTATAAAAATTGAGCACTGTTAAGAATCTATTTTACTTTCCAACCAAAATAAAATCTCAGTTTTGAAGAGCCAACAAACAAACCAACTCTGACAAGTCAAGAAGACAGCGCTTGTCACATCCATCAAGTCAAGGGTTTCTGACGTACTGTTTGCACTTCCATGGATCTGATTTGAGGATCCTCTCACTCCTTGAACAAGATGAGCCATACCTTTCTTAAACAGGACAGTATGAATATGATCATGAGAGAGTAACTAATTAGAAGAAGACTCCTATGAGAAATCTTGAACTGATTTCTGGTTGTTTACAAATGCGGCTACTCATGTCACACATTAGCCTTGCTGTCTGCAGCCACAGCCAGGGTGGAATGACTCAGGTGCATGCGCCCAGGTGTGCTGGCTCCTTCTGGAGTCAGCCCCAGACCCAAAGCGAAAAGCCTGGCTGCTCACGAGGGTTTGGGACTTTTTCCTCTTTTCTGGATCCTGGGCTGTTAATCCCCAGCCCCTGAGGTTTTTGCCACCGGTAAGGTGCTGTCCTTCCCACCCTGGCAGTCGGTGCCAGAGTGGGAGAGGATGTTATGTTTCTCCCGGTCCCGTGGACTTTTGCATGGGCCCTTAGGCCAGGTGGATGTATCCACTCCTCGCCCTTTGCTTCTTCGACTTCTTTCCACACCTAACCTCCCCTGAAATGAGAGAAATGTAACGGTTTCCAAAAATCATCATTTTCAGTTTCTTTTCTCAATTCTTTGTTAAAACAGACAGGAGCACAGGTATGGGGTTTGCGCTTGAACTTCTATAAAATAAAACCCTGCCACAATCATACTCCAAAAGAAAACACATTCCCAGGACCAGTTGCCACTTCCATCATGACCCTGAGGTCCCTGTGGTTCCTTTTTCAGATCCACAGATCTTCACTCCTTCCAGATCCCATGTGGCCCTGCTTGGTTTGTATGAACAAGGGGGGGGGGGCACAGCTGTTGTTAAAACACCTGGCTTATTTAATCTTGACCGAGGATGAGGTAGAGCAGTTAAGATGTCTGTGGGCATACCTGTTCTCCAGAGAACCGTGTCATAGAAGAAGGAAAACTCCATCTCAGTGTGGTGCTCCAGGGAGGCCCAGCCCCTGGGAGCTGTCACATAGATGTAGGACACATAGAGAGGCACATGCACCGTCAGGAACGACTGAGCAGAATCCCTCACCTGCCATGGAAAGAGCACACATGAACACAGGCTTACTTCTTTCCTGGGACGAAGGGAGATGAACATTACCCTTGGTGTCAGTTTTCATCTACTCTCTTACTCACTGCCAACTTAAGAATTCCCAATCAAACACCCACATACCTGCAGCCATTGTTTTTAAACACATACAAGTACAAAGTTGCCAGTATGGATTTTTTTTGGGGGGCAGGGGGTGCAGGGTGATCTGCAAAGGCTTTTCTAGGAAGGTAATGAACAAAAAAAAAACTTTGAAGAGTGTGGATTAGCTCTGCCTCCCTGTTCAGTTGCTAGAGGCCTTGGCTGAAAATTCAAAGCATGGCACTTTATTCCCAAGGGATCAGCCTGGTGGCTCTGTGATCTGTCGGTCAGTATACACTGGCTTTGCTGATAGTCAACCAGTGACCTGTAGGAGAGAAGCTAATCCACACTGGCCCTGAAAATGTCTAATTTCCCACCCCCACCCCACCTCCATGGACACATGCCTGACTCACCCTTCTTGCTCCAGGAATAAAGGTCAGGGGCTTTGGAAATACTATCTAGGCATCTTACCAATGTACTGCTTGGAGCTACATATGCCTGGCCCACACAATGCTTTGGAGAAAATGTTTGAAAAGGTGAACATTACACTTTCAATTTTTTTTCTAGGGGGTTCCTGTTACTGCTGTTAATTTGGTGCACTGATATTTCTTTCACAATGTCATAAAGCACTGGATGAAAAGATAACAAAATACTAGCAGAAGCTTTTAGTAAAGCTGTGTATATGTGTGTGAAAGGGGAAATTTGTTCATTACAATGCATTTTAATATTTCCCTCCATAGGAAATTATTGCTTTTTTAACAATAAGCTAGTTTAGTTACCCTGAAATGGTTTATTTTGTCATTGGCCAAATAATACAGAATATTAAGGGACTTGCATTTTTTTTTTGGTTTGAAAATATGGTGTCAAGTGTTCCTTTTGATACTTAAGGAAAATAATCAAATGTATTACCAATATTTAAGACCTCAAGAATTTTATTTCTCTGAAGTACTCTTTAAATTCAAAAGTAAACCAGTGATTTAAAATTTCATGCCATTTTTTAAAAAAAGATTCTACTAATTCAATATTGATTTAAACCTTTTTCATTTTTATCCATTTATTTCATTTCACTTATTTATTCATTGCTTGTTTTGTGTGTGTTTGCCTGTGCGCACATGCATATGCCTTTAGGATGCCCCTTGTGGTCACCTGCACTGGCCAGAGGGGGACTTTGGGGGTCCCACTCTGTCTCTTCTGCCCCTTCTTATTTGAGCAGGAATCTCTTCCTCATCCTGGAGCTTCTTGCTTTTTTGCAAGCTCCAGTGATTCTTGGGTCTCTGTGCCCTACAGGCCTAGGCTGACAGATGAGTGTGGCTACAGCCAGCTAGTTAGTCTCGGGTTTCCTCAGGTCCTCTTACCCACTGAGCAACCTCTCCATCCATAAAGATCCCTTTTTCAAAATTTTTTATTTATTCACTTGTCAATCAGAGAGATACAGAGAGAGAGAGAGAGAGAGAGAGAGAGAGAGAGAGAGAGAGAGAGAGAGAGAGAGAGAGAGAGAACCAGGACCACCACCTTGTGGGTCTGGCTTATGTGGGTCCTGGGAAATTGAACCCGGGGCCTTAGGCACTGGAGGCAAGTGCCTTAACCACTGGGCCATCTCTCCAGCCCAAAGATCCCTTTTTGACATGCCTTATTTCTGTTTCTTAAAAAAAAAAAGAAATATCCAGATCTTACCTTGACTTTCCATCATGTCTGACTCTTAATAGACAGGTTTTGGTTGCATGCAATTGTCCTAAACTCACAATGACTCATACTACAACCTCAGAATGGAGGCATGTAACCAAAGAAAGAATAATATTATAAAGTAAAAAAATATTTAAAAGGCCAAACAAACAAGTACATGGGACTGACTCAAACAATTTTAAAAACAAAATCCCTCAATAATTCTCTAGCTAATTGGCAAGACTGATTATCTTCTCTGTTTCTTCTATTCTCATTCAGCTCTCAGGTTGCATGCTAATCTTGAGAAATCTCAGACAAATATTGAATGCATACATATTTTATGTCATGTTGACATCATTAGTCATAATGATGCTCAGAGAGGTGACGTCTGTGATACTGGTCACAGACTACTAGGACTCAGTTCTGTCTGTGCCCAAGAGATAACACATCAGCAATGTCATTTGTTTTTAAAAAGGAGATAACAATGAAATACTTTTTGTGTATTTATAAAATCTTCTGTTAATTTAACAAATGGGACAGAATAAATTCTTGTTTGGGACTTTAAAAACATACTCTGAGCAAAATTACCCAAATATCAAATTGAAGAAAAACCATGGAGAGAATACTAAACTTTGAAGGATCCAGGATGACTGACTAGATTATGCAGAAACACACCTTAACTGCCTTAAAATTCTATCCAGCAGAGGGCAGTAGTGTATACAAAAACCCTACAAAACGGTATACCCAACAGGCAGAATAAAGAAAACAAATTTTAATCAAAGATGCTTCTCTAATGATTAAGTCCTCTACAAACTCTCCACTTTAGTGAGGTTAGATTTGATTAAAAATGGAGAGCATACATCTAACAAGTTTTGGCTCATTGAGATAAGTGCTCACAAATGGGATGGGACTCGGCTGAAAATTACTTTTCCCAGGAGGACAGATGATCCAATTCTTACTGGCCCTTCCATATAACAACCCTTCCACGACTCTGTCAGGAATGGTTAATGGTTGTGGGCATGCGTGTGTATCTACAGGGGCCGGAAGCCTGGAATACGTAGAGATAAAGTGCTTGAAAGCATGGTCTCTCCAGGGCCCCCACCCCAGGGCTGTCTTCTGAAGCAGGGATCACCTCCTATGCTCACTCACTTACCCAAGGGGGAGAGAACACATGTATGTAAACAACCCCTCCATCAAATGTGAATCTTTTCAATTTTCCAAAAATATACACAGAGAAAAACACACACAGCCAGAGAGACGAACAGTAGATGATTATATAGATGATTGTGCCACAGGAATTTTTTCCACACTTAACATAGAAGACACTGGAGCTCTCTAGCCACCACACTGTCAAGATCTTGTTAAGAGCCTTGCAAAGAATCCTTATTGTCTGGCCCAGTTCTGGATGCTCAGTGCTAACAGGGGTGTTTCTGGAACAAATAGGGTCTCGTGCATCCACGCACCCACAGTCCTCAGGGACCCCAGAGCACCCACCTGGAAATCAGCGGTCACAGAGCCCCCGCAGACGTCGATGAGCTCCGTCATGTCATAGTAAGCGTCAAAGGTCCACACGCAGCTCTTCAGGTTCAGGTGTCTGTATAACTGGATGGTCTTGGGCTCCCGCACACTCGGGTCAAACTGGAAGGGGCGGTCATAGCCAGGACCCAGGGCAGTGCTGTGGTAACCTGCATCTTCCAGGAACCCCGCCTCTGCCAAGGAGGGTAGAGGAAGGTGCAGTGACTCAGATTGTGGGAGGAGGGACCCCATTCATCTGTAGGAGACTATAGGGCTCCCTATGCACAGTGAGAACATGAGGAGACCTTGGGAAGAGCCCAACTGCTTGCTGTTAGTGTCAAATGTGTGTGTGTGTGTGTGTGTGTGTGTGTGTGTGTGTGTGTGTGTGTACCTCTGACAGCCCCAGGAGCCCATGACGAAGGTGAGCAAATGATACTGTGAATGAAGGAAGCCATGTGGCTTGTACACTTGGCAAGTCCAGCTCTGTGCTTCATGGCTTCACAGTCCATCTAGAGGAAATGAACTTACTATATGGATCACTCATTAATGAATTATTTTAAGGCCAATTTAAAATATAACTTTCATGGAAAGTCAACAAACCGACATCTGATTCCCTTCTCTTTCTCATTTCTGTAGTTTCTGAAGTCTTGAGGGAAAAAGTCTTAATGAGTAAACAGCTTATTAATTGTATGACTAAAACTCATCTACTACATGCAAAAATGATTGGATCTAAAGCTGCCCAGCAAGTGAACTGTTCTAAATTGAAGAAGGCCACTATAAGGTGGTCAGCTAAAGAGAGATGCTGTTTTAAGACATAACTTTAGAATACCAAAAGTGACCACAGTGTTTTAAAGAGCTAATGCATTACTTGGAATGCCTGGTACCAACCAGCCCTTTGTGCCACAAAGACTAGTGAATCATTTTGACCTCTGATAAATTTAATGCTTTCAAGTGGGGAGCAGTACAAATGTGTGTGTGTGTGTGTGTGTGTGTGTGTGTGAGAGAGAGAGAGAGAGAGAGAGAGAGAGAGAGAGAGAGAGAGAGAGAGGGAGAGAGAAAAGGGAGGGAGAGAGAGAGAGGGAGAGAGACATGTGTGGAGGGGTGTGGTGTTCATGGTGTGGGTGTATGCATGGGAATGTGCCCTTGTAGTGTGCTCAGCATGCTTACTTCTGCTCCTCTTGTTTGAGTGCGAGACTCCTACTGATCTGGAAACTTGCCTTTCTTCATGAGCTTTTGCAGTTCCCTGCTCTCTGCTCTCCTCCAGGGCTAGGGTTATAGGCATACACGTTCATGCCAGCTGTTTAATGGAGTTCTAGAGATTTGAACTCAGACAGCCTCAGGCCCTCATGCTTGTGCAAGAAGCACACTTAACCCCTGAGCCATGGCTCCAGCCCAAACTTTCCATGTTAAAGCATAATGTTCCTTTGTTACCTGTGCATATGGACCAGTTAAACTGTCATGCTTAGTTCAGCGAGTTAAGAATAATTAGCACTCAACTAATTCTACTGCATAAAGGCCATCACTTCCAAAAGTGATGGTTAATGAATATGAAAGAGCATTTGGATGCATTTCTGTCTTCAAAAACACTGATAAATGATTCATTAGTGGCAAAGGGAGGGAAATACACATTTCATGTGCACTTGCCAAGGGAAATAGAAGCAGACAGGATTCTTTGTTGAGTAAACGTCTGTTACGGTGAACACAGGCACACAGCTCCTTCAAGGTCCCCATAAACTGTGCAGCAGCTCAGCTCAAGGTCATGTTTTTGCTGAGAAAGGAGACTGTTTCTGAGCAAGATGGTCTTTCAAGGTTTCTCTCTGACATTTCTCCCTATGTTGGCCTGCACTACAGTCTGACTTTTCCCTGTGAGAATCCATCCATTGGCATCTAACACCTGCACTTTATCTTTCTAAAATGTGGCCAGCATGGAATTTTAGAACACAGATCTAAAAAACGCTTTCGATAGTTGAGGGAAGGACTTAAAACTCACCATAAACTTAAACATAAACTTAAACACCTTAAACATAGCATCGCAGTGAATCACCACAGTGACTTGTAGCAATAGTTATCTCCATGTTACAGATAAGAAAACAGTGGCTCAGAGAGATCGAGCTATTTTGTTCCGTTTTATAGGTTAATGAACTGGGTTCAGAATCCAAGCCAATCTGATTGGAATGTCCTTGATTTCTCCTGCTTACCAGTGTCTGAGCCCCTCCCTGTGTTTGGATGCTGGCTGCAGTAATTGACAGAAAGATCCCAAGGGCTGGAAAACATGAAAAGCTCATTCCTCCTCTCAGCTACATCTTCAAGGTTGTTACACACTGTTGACATGGAAAAACCAGAAGCAAACGCATCCCTCACCTGAGATGCCTCTCAGGTCGTGGGTGGTGACTAAATTGGAGCAGACATGCTGGTGTCTGTAGATGGACTCCGATAATAGGAAATGCAGGTTGTGCAAAGGCATAGTGGAAATGAGAGGCAGCATTCCATCCTGGTGTGGGATCTGCACCGAAATGTGGATTCTGGAGGAGAGGAGACAGAAATACACGTTCAGCAGCTACAGGTTATAAACAGTCCACAGGGTGCCTTTCTTTCTCATCACAAATTTGTCTTTGTCAATGAATTTAGGAACCATTCCCCTACTCAGAAGCTTGCCACATAAGATTTTTATCTGAACATGAGGGTATGGGTGCTCAGGTAAGGTTGGTTTTCTTCCTTAAAAGATCCTCCAGACTCAAAACTGGCATCAATCGGGAATACTGCTGTTTTTTCTATATAAGAAAAGATAATATAACATCATACCTACACATTACTTTAAAGCTTCCTTTTGGGTGTAGCTGAGATGGAAGAGTACTTGCCTAGTATATACGAAGCCCTGGGTTCTATCCAGCACCACATAAACCAGGCACACACAGGAGAGGTGAAGGTAGATTAGAAATTCAAGGTCATCCTTAGCTTAGTGAGTTTGAGGCCAGCTTGGGATATATGAGGCCTTGGGTCAAAAAATAAAAGAACATTTTAAAAAAGGGCTGGGGAGATGGCTCAGTGGAAAAGGCACTTGCTTGTGAAGCCTGATTGCAGGGGTTCAATTCCCCAGAATCCATGTAAAGCCTGATGCACAAAGTGGATCACGTGTCTGGAGTTCATTTGCAGTGGCAAGAGGCCCTAGCTTATCTACTCTCTCTCTCTTATAAATGAACATTTTTTTAAAGTAAAAGAGGGTTGAAGAAATGGCTCAATGGTTAAAGACACTTGCTTGCAAGTCTGATGGCCCAAGTTTGATTTCCTAGTACTCATATAAAGCCAGACGCACAGGGTGGCACATGCATCTGAAATTCATTTGCAGTGGCAGGAGGCACTGGTGCACTTATTCTCTCTCTTTTCTTCTCTCTTAAAATATGTAAATAAATAACTATAATTTTAAAAAGCAAAGGTAAAAGAAAGCTTTCTTTGGCTTTAAATGGAAGCTCTGTACCCTCAGAAGCCAGGTTTGGGTGACTGATGCAGGTTCCATACTGCTCTGTGTCCATGAGTTCCTGTGGAGTCTGGGGAGCATTTACATACTTATGTTTATATTTATTTATTTGAGTGAAAAAATATACAATTGAAAGTTTAAGCTTTAAAGCCAATTTCCCCACCCAGCAAATCCACTATTCACAGTTTTCTCCCCAGCTAAAAATGGTCACCTCTCTCCCTTTAAGTCCCATCAAACCCTGATATCATTCTGGCTGTCCTGGATATTCAAAAAGCTCCCTTTGTCCTATGTTCCTCATTCCTGGGCAGGTGTGTAGCCTTTGTCCCAGAACATCTGTAACTCATTCACTGGCTGCTATGTCTTGTGTGTCTTATCTTGCCTCCCCACTCTCTCCAGAGCGTGTGGTATGCGATTCTAAATAACATATGAACCTAATAAATACTGGTTAAGACTGCAGCACCAACAGAGCTATACTTAGGGGCTGCATTTGTTTTCATTGTACATACATTTTCAGCATGTTTATTGAGAGTGTGTTTTGAGTTTATATGGCTTGTCTATGTAAGCAAAGAACCATGTTTTTCTTTTCTTTCCTTTTCTTTTCTTTTATTTTTTTTAAGGAATCCAGACCTGGCATGTAAAGAAGATAGCTCTTTTCCTAGGAAGGGGTCAGTGGTGCCCTATGTTCTTCCTTTATTGTTCCTTGAATCACTACATATATAATATATGTTAACTATATAGATATTTGTATACATGTATATATTTATACACACATATATGCACCTTGTTTGAAAAAAAGGAACCTGCATATTCTTGGGCCCACTCAGTAAAGGCTTACATCTTATGCATCTAATGAATATGTGTGACATGTAGGAATTCTCTTTTGCTAAGCAAAAGTGAAAGGATCCATCTCCCATCAAAATTATGGTGGCACAGGAAAAACAAGTCCAGTGACTTGTATTTTAGACAGTCTTATTCCTCATTTTCAGAAGATATTAAGAAAGTGTTTCTTGAGGGCTTAGAATCACTGGATTCAACAGGGGAGATACAAAATCAATCATTTCAGCCCCTTCCCTTAAGGTTCTTGCCATCTACAACACGGAAGGGAGAATGAATGACGATGATGCTCCAAGAGAGACACAGACAGGCACCAGAGGAGATACAATGTTCCTAGAGGAGATACTCTCAGTTAGGTATTGTAAGGCAGGATGGAGCTTGAAGTGAAAAGGCTGGGTGGGGTAATGCAACCTAAGAGTTTGAAGCCCTTGGAGGTGACCTGGCAGGTGAAAATGAAGGTGAGGGAAATGATACCAGGAAGCTAGGAATAGGGCCAGACCTTGAAGGGCCTCTAAAGAAAGCATTTTTTTCCACTTGAAGCTTTAATTACTGCTCATTCATTGATCTGTCCCACCTGGAAAACACACAACAAACAGGCTTCACTCAGGGTGGAAAACACCATCCGCCTGACCTGTTGGGATGTTCCTTGTGTTTGACGTCCAGGTATTTCAAGGTTGCGATGAAGGACTGAGCCTGGAAGCCTCTAGCTGTTCCGGCCACGACTGGAGTGTGGCAGATGGCACTGTCTGTTCCGATGGTAACAATGTTGCTTCTTAAGGGAGTCCCCACATGGCCCACCTTGTCCACGGCCTTAGCCACGCACCGCACATGGAACCTCCTGCTGAAGTAAATGCTGTCTAGGACCTATGAGAAGAATAAAGCACCTCAGACACACACATAAGCTGTCACTACACTTTCTCTGCTGGGTAACGGGACATGGGAAGCTGCTGGTATAAAGGACCCCTGGAGGCCACCCATCCATCCACTCACTGATCTGTTCTGTCCCTCCATTCATTCATCATATAATAACTGGCCTTCTACCGTGACCCAGGTACTAGGGGCCGAGCAGTAAGTAACTGCAGCTTCAGGGATCAGAGAGAACATGAACAAGTAAACATGGAACAAGAACCAAAAGACTCAGCATTGACAGTGCAACCATGTTTCATGCCTTCCGGTGACACTGGCTGACCTCCAAGCCTGTGCTGCTGAGAACTTGGTGAACTCAGCAAATATCTGGGCATACCAGGCTCCAGGCTTTTCCCTAATGACTCCTTTGGTTTGCAATCAGCTTTTAAACAGTGGACATGAGGAGAAGAAGCTAAGCTGTCTAGTTAATGATGTCATGAGCTTAAAATCCCCCATGTAGAACATAACTTGCCTGAAAAAGGCATATGCTTGCTCCCTCCCTTTTTGCCACCCAACCAGGAAGCAGCCTTCCTTGTCTCCCTCCCTACATTGTGGGGCTTGAATAGAAAATGTCCCCACAGGCTCATGTGTTTGAACATTGGGTCCCCAGCTGGTGGCACTCTTAGGGAAGGTTGTGGAACATTTATGAGGTAAAGCTTTGCTAGAAGAATGGGTCACTGGGGGTAGACCTGGAGGTTTTACAGCCCCATTCCAATTCCTTCATCCCTGCTTCCTGGCTGCAAAGTGTCCAGCTCAACTTCATGTTCCTGCCACCATGCTTTCCTGTCTTGCTTCACTGTAGCCATAAAACATAAGCCAAAATAAACCCTTTCCTCCTGAAGTTGCTTCTGGTCAGGTATTTCTTCACAGCAATGAGAAACTGACTGATGCATATATATTCCCCACATTCCCCCACTATCCACCAATCAGAGCAGCAGAATGGAATGTTTAGTTCTGACTTCCTTGTCAGTCAGCTGCACAATCAAGCTTTTTTTGGTAAATGTTGAATGCCATCACATTAGCACCTACTTGTGATAGATAGTGAGTCCTTGCTGGGTAACAGTGGTTTTAGAATGAGAGGAGAGAGGTATCCTCTCCAGAGTGTTTATTTCTCCTTCTTTCCTGCTGTTTTTTTACAATATTTCAAGGACCACAATGACATACGGGCTTGAGGCTGAGAACTTGGCCTCTGACACCTCCTAGACTTTAAAGCTCTTTCTACACATTCCTTCACATTTCCAGAAGTGAAGAAGCAATGCGGGGGCTTAACTAGATCTATGCAGAGGCAATGTAGGTCACCAGAGCTCCTCAGGATATGGCTGCACAGCCACAGGGAAGTTTAGGTCAGGAAAATTAATTAGTAGTTCTATGTGCCTTAGACCTCCCACAAAGCAATCATACAAATGCATAAATTTTTCCCATGGAAACAATTTTCATTGAAGTCCATTAAAAATTAAAGAAGATTTTTTCCATTAAACTTTTTAAAATTAGCTGCCATTTATTTATTTATTTATTTACACACAGACTTAGTCTAGAAGGGATTTAAGGCACGTTATAAAAATGTATAAACACAATGGAATTAAATAAATAATTGAAGAAATGAACACAAAGCAAAGGAAAATAGGATAAAGGATATTAGTCACTAATTCATTGCCAGGAGAAAAACTTACAGTCTTAGACTCATAAATGTGGTGCTTATACTTTTGGCTCAATTTTACAATAAGGTTTTGTTGAAAGAGAATTAGATTCTTATGACACAATAAACTATGAAGTCTAACTTTTAATGTTTTTAATAATACAGAAGATGATTTAGATTTGAGCTAGGTTATATTGCAAAAAAAACAAAGGATCTCTTGGCCTTTGTGAATAAAGCTGTATCAAAGACAATGGATATGAGTGACCCTACTCTACCACAACTTCCCATCTCTCATAAGGTGCTTCTGCTGCTACCCCATCCAACTTAGTACACAGGGAACAAGCTAGGGGTTGAATAATACAATCTAGAAAAATTCAGTCTGAAAGGAATCTCTGATTTACTCAACTGATCATTAAACTAATTTCAGTCAAAAAACCCCAACAACATTGCAGTCTTACTACATGACAGATTCTGTAGTGATCCTGACTCTCAATTGCTTTTCCATCTCTTTCAGAAGAAAACTGACTTCACTTGTCCACTCGTAGAATCACTGTGGGGACTTGTGTGTAAGGCTGGGAAAACCTCAGATATCATTACTTTCTGTAGCGGACAGTGTGGATCTGGTCTCTAAGCTCCTTGAAGAAAGCATCTGCCCTAGGAACTTCTTTTCAGGTCCTCTTACAGGGCTTTGCAAAGTGCCAGCCATTCAATAAACATTCTACCTTTTTGATTAAAAGTGTCTACCTACTAGGTCCCATCAATGTGCTGGTCATTTTGGGATATTCAATGTGTTAGAAACCCTAATCCAGGTTAAGAAGTTCATATCCAAACACTTATTGTATGATTAAAGCTATGTGAAAAGAATCACTTAATGGCAATCCCTTAATGATACCTACCTGAAATCTTACACTTAATTTATCATTTATAGAACACATCTTTCAGTGACCTTATCAAGTGGCTGAGTGGAAGGAATACTACTTTGTAGATTAGAATGCTGAGACTGAGAGAGGCCAAATAGCCCCTTAATTAAATTATATGGTTAAAGTAGGCAGACTCAGGATCTTTGGAGTACTGGCACAAGTCTCTTCCTATTAGATTCCATCAGCTCTCTTCACGGGAGAATAAAGCAAACGTGCACCTGCTTATTTGTTTTATTCCAAAGCCATGCATTGCTATTGCCCTCGAGGAGTTGGACAGAGTAACAAGGAGCACTACCAACTCTCTTCCTCTCAATCAGGCACAGTCCCCAACTTACCATGTGGTTGACACTGGTGAATGGGGTGTTGTCAGTGATGGTTTCGAAAGGAGAACGAGCCCCATTGCCATCAGTGGGGGCGGCCACTTCCCAGCTGAACTGCACAGATGTCTGGTTGATGCCAGCCTCATTACAGCGCTCCTTCATGATGGCGTACCTTGGGAAATGAGGGTCACAGGGTGTGACACACACCAGAGGGTAGCCAGGAGATGGGGCTTTCTTGACTCCTTCCTTGGTGACCTCTTCTACGTGATCATAGTCTGCTAGTGTGACGACCTATGAAAGAATAGCAAAGCTTTAGGACAGGTTGAGGATCAGGAAGATCAGAGAACTAAAGCCGCCTTCCCTGCAGATCTTCACGATCTTTTAGCTTCTAGGGAAAATGCAGCTCTTAAATGACACGGGATGATCATTGGTGCTTCAAGGTCCTAGTAGCTGCTTTCTCATGTCAGGTCTACTGTGATAATGCGCTGATGTTCCTGTGCACTTGAACCAAATCTCTTTTCATTAAGTTGTTAATACTACATAGTCACACATTTGCACAAAAAAATACATAAAGGGAGTATATTTCTTTCATGGTATATTTTGAAGTAATCTTTTCTTAATACATAAAAAACTTGAGAGTAGGCTGCTAGATTTGTTCTGACTGCTTGACTATTATGGGTTAAATATCCAATAACAACCTCCAGGCATTTTCCTCTTAATTGTAAGGAGAGTGCATTCATTCTGCTCATCCCAAACTGAGAAGTAATTTCTGCACAGACTTAATTCTGCGTGTGATAAGCATGTAGGATAATAGATATGGACTTTCTTACCCTTTGAGGTCCCACCAAAGCAATGAGAAGATCTACTGAATTGTATTTTCTGTCTTTATCAGACTAAGGTCTTAGAAAAGTTTCTCCATCATTGGCACAATCGACATTTGTGCCAAATACCAGCATGGCAGGGTGTTCAGCACCCTCCCTGGCTTCTACCCACTCATGTTGATAGCACTTATATATAAGCTTACAGCATCAACCAAATGTGTCTCTAGACACTGCCAAGTGTCCTCTGGAATGGGAAATGATTGGGAAGAGAGTTTCTCTTGGTTGAGAACCAAGAAGACAAAAGAAGCAGCTCACTATACAGCCAGTTCAGCCACCTTCTAGACTGAGCAACTCACAATGGGTGGCGCTGGCAATATAAGACTTCCTGCTGCCTCCTGGTCTAGAATTGTCACTGTGGCAGTGGTCACATCCCCAAGAACTGCTTCCACTGGGTCATCTGGGCCAAGGACTAGAGAGAAAGATTCATGCCATTCCCGGTCTTCATTGGACAGGATCTCAACTTTAAAAAAGATATGATCCACACCTTCACCAAGGACAGAACAAATGAGAAAAAAGACCTTGTTAGGACAAGTTGGCACTGCCAAGAGGTCAAGTTAAAATATGCCTTTTCTTTTCAGGGGGTTTCCATAAATGTAATAACTGTTAATCACCCAGCCCCATCTAAAGCAAGGAATCTGTTTTATAGACCAAATTCTACCTGAGGTAGAGAGGCTCAGCATTACAGATTTACTATTCAACACCATATGAGGATTAATGGCCCCTGCCTGACACTGGCTGGCAGTAATAAAAATCTATGATCCAAAGTACACTTCATCCTGGAAACACTCTTTTTGCCTAATTTTTCTTTCCATTTCACACTTATGCATGAGCTCTTAGGAGGCCGTGAGTGCTTTGCACAAAGATACCCATCATAGCCACCTCCACCTACCAGGCCAGAGTCCACAGAGGTCATGATGTAGAGGGTTACAAGCTGGAAGGCAGGGGGTAATGACCTTGGAAATCCATTTTTATCACTTGTAAAATGATTCTCTAAAGGGATGACTTTCTATTGTACATCAGTAAGTAAGGACCTTCCTTCTCTCCTTCTGAAGTAGGAACAGCATTGCTCCTAGACCTCTCCTTCCTTTAGAATCTTTGCAGAAAAGGAAGAAGTATGAATACCCGACGGAGAAAACCTAGTATAGCTGTGGAAGAAGGGTGCCACTTTCCCGGTAAACACCACCCAGTCCTACACGGGGTGGAGTTGAAAGACCTGGAAAGGTCCTGTGCGTTGACAGAGATATTCAGGGACCCCCTCTCCTGAGCCCATCTACTTGACCTGGCTGAAAAGTCATATGTTGAGCCCCAGCTGGTTATATCACACATAGTTCTGGAATCTACAATCTTTTTTTTTTTCCCCAAAAGTTCTATGAAACGTAATCTAGAATTCAACTCAATTTACAATCTGGTTAGCCTCTTTCCTCCATTAAATTAATGCATCAGACAGTTAAAACTGCTGGTTGTGTGACATGTTTCTTGTCTTTCTCTCTTCCCTGACTCATGTCTCTTTTTCTTTAAGGGATAAAACGTTTATCCTATCTCTGAGCAGATGAGAATCCACTTTCTCATTGGGATTGTGCCTTTCTCAGATTTTTAGCAAGCAAGCCTTAAAGGAGCCAGCACAATTCTTTTCATGTCACAAGGTGTGTGTGTGTGTGTGTGTGTGTGTGTGTGTGTGTGTGTGTGTGTGAGTGTGTGTTTAAACAAGTGCTGCCATCACTCAACCAAACCATAAATTCCTTCAAATGAACCAAAATGCCAGTATGTTCTGAAGTTAAGTACTCATTTTTCTCCATGTCATTTTAATTAATCAAAACTTTAAAAGTTAACCTGCAATCTCAATAATAAGGCCTGTATTACTAGAACTATTCTTTCTTCCTCTCTTTTTTCCTTCCTTCCCTTTTCTCTCTTTCCTTCCTTACTCCTCTCATCCTTCCTTCCCTTTCTTCCTTTCTTTCTTCCTTCCTTCATTTCTTTCTTTCTTTCTCGCTCTCTTTCTTTCTTTCTCTGCATACTCCTGTCTTCAAATAGAAATATTTGCCTCTGCATTAAGAAAACTCACAAATTGGAATTAGCTTTTAATTACCGGGACTAAATTTCAGGACTCGGCTCTTTGGGTAATAATCCACACCAGATTGGGCAGACCCATCCCGAGTGCTACAGCGAATCTTGGAGGTTCTGTTCTGATCGCCTCTGCGGATCACCTTGATGCTCAAAACGGCAACTGCATCAGATCCTGCAGGTTCCCGGACTTGATAAGCAGCTTCTTCAAATTCAATGGTGGGGGCTAAGGAAACACAAGGACAAGTTAGAATCCAGACTCCCAAGAAATTACCTTCTAGCAACAAGACATTAGTTATAGTAGCAAGGCACAAAGATCAGTTAGTATTTACTCCTAAGCAACTTTGGACAAAGGAAACGATTTGCAATTCCATAGGAGTTAGTTCTCACTTTTTTTAAAAATTAAAAACAGTTGTGTAAATTTAGAGACTTTAAAAAACACGATGTCCAAGTTTTCATATTGGCTTTATAACTCACAGAATATTTTAAAATACAGTAGGCACTTCATAAACAGCTACTGACTAATTATAAAAATAAGGTTTTGAGTTATGAATTTCTAAGGTTTATAATTTACCTCCTAAAATACTTCAATGTACCCTATCTGTCTTTCATCTCTGGTCTTTTGGATATCCCACCTTGGTGTTCTCAACTTCTTCACCCCAGCTTTTCCTAATTCTTCATGAGTTACTTCAGTCAATGTGGTTAGCTTAGGAATCAAAGATTTCTTAACATAATCTGTCACTGTTAGAAAATGATTAGTAACCATTATATTGTTTTTGTTTTGTACCACCCAAATTAGAACCATGTCTTCTTTTCTACTATTTTCTCAATAAAAGGTGGTGGGGTTGTAGATGAGTAAGCTAAAAATGATGGGAAACTTGAGAGAAACTAATAGCTGCATACAGTTCTTAGTATATAATAGAATACTGCAGAAGTTTATCATGTCTGTTTCTTTGTCTTTCTTAGAAAGCCAAGACTTTCTAACTGTGGAAGATAAGCATCCTTTGAGACATTAGAGTTTTCAGTAAGAATGCTCTTAAAAACCCCTGGAAGATTGCTAAGCATAATGAATTGTTTGTTACTTGTTGGGCCCTAATCATTGGGCTTTCTTTGCCCAATGGAGAGGTTTATCTTGGGATTTGAACCGGAGTCTATTTGGATCAAGGGCTAGTTCAATTTCAAGGCTGGCTTTTCTTATTGTACCTGATGTTCAAGTTAGTTTCTGCTTTTTCATCAGGAACCTCAAGGTCTTTCTGACTCACACAGTCATTGAGTACAGAACAAAGTTTCCATCTAGTTTTGCTGCTTGCAGCTGTGTAACTAAGAATGTGAATATGTGCTGTACTAAAGTTCCGTTTCTTTGCGTATAATGGTAATTACATCTACTTCAAGGATTATTGCCGGGATTAAGTAAAAGAAGATAAAATAATATGCTTAGCAAGTACAATAACCATGAAATAAAAAGCAGCTATCACTGCTTGGATGACAACATGTTCACCCATTAAAATATATGTTCTAGCAAAATAATTCAAAACAGATTTTGTTTTCTTGGGTGCCTTGGTCACTCTGTAGGTCACCAAAATATAGAATTAAAGCTTTTATAAGGTCAGTGTGCCAAATCAATTAGATGAAAACTGAGAAATTAGACTTTTCCGGGAAGCCAGCAGGGTTTTAAATTAGTTCTTTGCACTTAACTGATTTTGACTGTATTTTCAAGCCTCTTCCTTACCTGTAGTGACTTAAATGATTTTTATTCTTTGAGCATTTTTGTCCTAGCTTTTAGCCATATTTGCTCCTTATCTTTTGGCAATGTGGTAGGGATACATGAGACAGGAAGTTTGAAGCACTGTAAAAGGGGATTATTTGCAGCAAATATTTTAGGTACATATTCATAGGTTATCTGTAAGTAGTTTTATAGCATTTTCACTTTTCAAAATACTAATAATTATATTACTGATAAATCATCAACACATGTTGTAGCAACTTAAGAGAAACTCAAGGCAGATTCTTTCGTTACCATCTTCATCGTTGGATATGGTGATGGTGGCCATGCTATTCTTCCCAACTCTGGCTCCACTCCAGTGGTTTCCAAGAGGATCACCAAGGAAGACCCTGAACTGCTCCTCAGGCTCAAATATGGAGTCATCATGGATATACACTGTGCAATTCTTTACCTAGGACCAATGGCACAAAACGATTTAAGCATTGCAACAAAGCACCAGTAGCATATGGTTTTCCCAGATAATTTTTTCCTCGTTGTGTCACCAAAGAATTGACACAAATTCAAAAGCATAGTTTCATTCATGAAACAAACATTTATTTCTTACAGATCGTACACAAGTGGGATCTACCAACATGGCATGACTTGCATTATGAGAACATTCCAAACATTTGAATTATTGATGGTGAGCTATGAAAAGCACAATTGATCAAGCAACAACCCTCTAAAAACCATCTGTGGAACATTGTGTTCTCTCCCTCCTGTTATCTGGGCTGATAAGTACATATTACAACAGGTAGATTTCTAATGATGGGGGTTTAGCATATCAATAAGCTTCTTAGGTAGCTGAATAGCATTCCTTTCTCTCTATTAAAATTGGATAGTTTTATAAGGAACACAGAAAGGATTTATGTCAAAGATACTTGTACATGCTAAAGAATTCTCAAGTCTGCTACCAAACAGTGTCTCATTGGAAAAATGCTGAGTACTGAAGCCTGGAGATAGAACTCAAGTCCATGAATGCGGAAGGAAATCAAGCATTTCTCACACTGCACAGTCTCTTCTGAAGACTGATTTTGAGAAACTGCAAAGCAAAATCATAATATTTTATAGAGCAGCCTCTACAATAGAGTAGTGTGATAGGCAGGGGGATATTTTTAGCCATACCATTTTAAGTTCATTCTTCAACTATATTACCAAGGGCATGTATGGGCAGAGACAAGCTCCACTTGCACACTTCCTAGGCCAGACTAAATAATAATAAGATGTCCCCACGAACCTCTGTGTGTAGCTTGTTAGCCTAGTTTGAAGTGCCAGAAGAATGCTCTTCTCGCTCTCACAATAAGACACTTTCCTACAAGAATTCTTTATGGAATACTTGAATTTGGAAGATTCTCCTCTATTTTTAAGTGTTATTTATTTATTTGTAGGTAGAGAGACACAGACATACACAGAGAGAAAGACAGAGATACGGAGAGCATGCACATGCCAGAGCCTCCAGCCACTGCAAACAAACTCCAGATGCATGTGCCACTTTGTGTGTGTCTTTTCTAAAAGGAGATTCTAGTAAATGACCAGCTTCAAAGACAGGCTTCACAAGACAAAGAAAGGAAGATTTCAAAGTATGCTTAGGAATAATATTATTGTGGAGGTAACTCATGACCTATTTGGGTATATATATATATATATATATATATATATATATATATATATATATATAATATATTTTAAATGAAAACTATATTCTATATATATATTCTATATTTTAAATGAAAAACTACCTCAAGCAGGCAGCAACTTCTTTTTTGAGATTAAAAACAAATACAGACATGTAGACTCAAAGTTGAAGATCATATCTGTAGTATTTCTACGTGTTCTTAAACACAGGTATCAACCTGCCACTAGTGAGTACTAACAAAATACATAGCTATGACTGAGTCATGATTGTAGAAGTCTTGGGAAAGTCCCAAAAAGGAATCTGCCAAGTTATTACTTTTTTAAAGTTAAAAATAAACAGAGGATGAGCCTAGAGTAATCTAAAATGGTACCAATAAGAAGACAAGAGGACTAATAAGACAAAATTTGGTTATATCAGAATTGAAGGTATCTGTTCAGCTCAGAATTCCATGGTTAAAGGTAGCAGATAAAGAAGAGAAAGAGAAACATGTTTATAGTATCTAAGATGCTTAAAACTGGCAAGGAATCCAATTTAGGATCTATAAGAAAGTAGTAAAATCAGTAAAAGACACCAATAAAAGAAAAAATGGACCAAGGACAGAAACAGCCTTATTGGTTTCTTGGAAACTCAAAAATCTAATAGGCATATGAAACAGTAGTATATAAATAGAAATTAAAATAACATATAGCTTCATATTTATTATACTAGAAAAAAATTCAAAGGATGAATAATGCTAACTGTAGGAGAGGATGCAGACTGATAGCAATCCTCGTGCAGTTCTAGTGATATTCTGGAAAGTTCTCAGGTACTCTTTTTGTCATAGTAAGCACATGAATTTCCTATGGTTTAGCAATTTTATTCCTCAACATATATCTGCAAAATTCTCACTCAGGTCTGGAAGCTCATATGTGTAAGCATTGCACCAAAGCATTATTAGTGGGACAGAGTACCAGGAGGTTACTTGGTGAGGTCACTTGTTTTCTTAATGTTTATTCCTGAAGATGTATGAACAAAACATAGCAGGTACTGGTCAAAAAATATTACACAATATCAGAAGCAGTAGATTAATTGTATACCTAAAAAATACAGAGTGTAAAATCTAATCCTATAAAAAAGTAAAAGACTAAAAGGGAGAATATTTTATAAATTATAAATCATGCAGACAAAACCACAAGCATGTTTAAAAAAGAAATACAAATTAGGAGATACAGATGAAATGCATTAGGTACAGAAAGGATAGTGGCTAGAGGATGTGAGTTAAATAAAATGAACAAACAATTCAGAAAAAAAATGTGCCGAGCTTTGCACAGATAAATGAGGGTGGTGTGGCTAAGCTAAGCCGTACAGCTAAATTCATCGTCTGAAATTGAACTTTGAAAATGGGAAACTTTGATCTCATTTAATCACAGCTGAGATACGCTGAGGTTGTAGCCAGATCTGAGGAACACAGGTGGGTTTCCTAGGCGTTCCAGTGCTTCTGTGCATGGCTTTGCATGTGTGCTACCAAGACAACACTCCACTGCTTGAAGCCGCTCAACACCTGCCTCTTTGTCCTGGGACAGAGAACCCTCCTCTCCTCTAAGTACACCAGTGCAATGTGCTCATCGCTAACGTATCTTCAGACTAAGAGGTGGTTCCATACATTTGGTACAGCTAAGTGCCCCAAAAGTTACACATCATCAACTTCCCAGCTCCACCAATAATGTGTGTATTTGGTTGCATGCAGAAGACAAAGTTGACAGTCAAATGTAACTGATGGTATTATTAACAACTTTATCCATTAGAAAGGAATTCAAGGACAATTGACGTTTGTATAAATTTACCTCCATATGAGCAAATTGAAGGTTCCAGCTTACTAGGAAGAAGTGAGCTTATTGTTCAGCTACCACGAGCTACTTACTTTCTCCCCTTTCAGAAATGTAATCCGTGAAGAGTCTGCATTTCTTCTCTCCTCAAAGTCTTCCATGACCCGAGCTGAATGACTCTGAGTGTAGCACCTCACAGATGACTCATAGCTCAGGTCCCCACTGCGGATGATGGGAACATGCAGGACACCCTCCTTCTCCTTCACTAGGAGCAAATCCTTGGCAAACTGCATGCTGGGCACTGGGCAAGCAATGGAGAAACGGAGGCACCATCAGTGGAAGAGGGCGCGGAAGTCACGGCAGAGCTCCCCCTGCTAAGCACTGTGCTAAGTGGCTCCATGGGCATGACTGTTGCTCTTAGTGCAAGATCACTGCTGCAACTAAGTGTGATTCCACTGACCAAGACTCACTCAGCTGTGCACAAGTCTGTGCTCAGCCTCAGGCTGCAGTCACCATCTCAAATGCAGGTGGGGAACATGCATAAGGAAATGTGACAGTGTCCTGGACACTCGAGTCCACTTTTCTCCTACAGCCACCATAAGGAGAAAAGCAAGTCTGTTAACAAATGGCTACTCTTATTGGTCTTGGGCCAGGGAGACAACAGGGAAGAGTGTAGATGCCAGTCAAGAGGAAAAAGCAGGCCTGGTCTATTTAAAAGGTTCCAGTTTTTTACTGCCATATTTTACTTTTAAATTAAATCAGAGATCTAGATTTTTCACCTATATTTGAAAGAGAAATAAATAAAACAGTAAAAAAAAAAAAGGACGGGGGAGATGACTCAGTGGTTAAAGGTACTTGGTTTCAAAGCCTGGGTTCCATTCCCCAGTACCCACATAAAGCCAGATGCACAACCCCAGAGCTTGCTAGTTCATCAGCACAGTCTGTCTAAGGGATCTCCTGTCTCCACCGCCTGAGAGTGCTGGGATTACAGGGAGGCCACCACTCCTGCCTGGCATTTATGTAGGTGCTGAGGACAGGATTGGAACTCAGGTCCTCACACCTGAACCACAAGCACTTTACCCACTGAGCCAACTCCAGCTCCAAGCTTCAGAGTTTTAAATATGTAATGCAAAAATATTGCTATCTTATAGGACTGTTTAGAGGCCTGGACTTAATGAGATAATACAGTCATGTATTAATGTAGAATCTGACTCATGGGAGTAACTCAATTTTTGGAAGGATTAATATATTATGGTTTCTACCCCCCAACCCCCAACATCTTCAGGCATCTCTATCTGGAAAATCATTTCTTTCTCTTTCCTTCCTCAATACCCTCTGTGATGCTCTACATGAAGACGTTTCCCCAAGCCCAACATGGTCATTAATTTTTCCATGAACAATGCAAAGAGTCATATGTCAAAGCCTCCTGGGGTGGAATTAGTGTCCAGGGATGCAGGAAAGCAACCCTGAATCTGTAGTTATCATCTTCTGGCTGCCTTATGCACATGGCCTGCCAAAGAGAAAAGGAAGGAGAATGGGATGCCATGAGCAGCTCACCACTCTATAAGCCTAGAACGTTTTGTTGGCCTCAAAGCTGCCTTCACTCAGAAGTGTTGGCTCTGGCAAAGATCAATCCATTCCCATATCTAAGCTGAGCCTACTAGTTATCAATTATGATGTTGCAAAAAGACAGACACCTTTGCAAATGACACCACTCCTAAAGGAAAATTAATAACTGCACATTAACCAGGTATGGGTCTGTCACCCAGTGCAATGGTCTGGGCTATTAAAAAGTAGGCGATAGTGACATCATCCAGGAACAAAGAAGCCTGTTGCTAGGGGAAAGCAAAACAAACAGGGAAGCTCTTTTGCTCTGGCAGGTGTCAAAAGTTTTAGATTGGGTTTTATTGCTGGTCTGGAATGCCTCATGTCAGATGGTACAGCTAAGGGCTAAAAGTGATAATGTTTTTGCATGCATTAGCCAACCCCAGATTCCCCCAGAGCTAGAAAAGACCTGCCTTTGCTGCTATTTAATGAGCTATCCACCCTCATTACTCATCTCCTGGCAGGGGTGAGGACACACCTCATGACTGCCTGCCCAGATAGAATTCCTGCCTTTCAGAAGGGTCCAGTCAGCAGGAGGCTGACACAAGACAAGAGAAGACAAGGTGAATGCAGAACAGTTATGCACTGTGTTGGTGGTATAGGTTATGCTTGCTCTGTGTTGAGGGCTCTCATACATATGGATGCCATTCTCTTGACAACTTTGAAAAGACAATTCTACCTTTTTCAAGGTTGTCTTTAGGAAGGGACAGCACTGGCCATGGGAGTGGTTTCCCAGGACTGCAGAGGTATGCATACCTTCTCCTGGTACACTGACAGGATGCTTAAATACAAAATAGAGGTCATTCCCCAAAGGCATATGGGCTTGGAGTGGATAGAAAGCACTTAGCATCAGCACCTCTCTCAGCATATTTATTGTACTTGGCTTACATATTGATTTGTGGGAGTCTTGCAGCCAGACTAGATTGTGGGGCTTTACTCACTGTTACTCTGTAACCCAAGCAATACCAGTTTGAGGCATGGAACATATCCTATAAACATTATTACCCTGCTAATTTTCTTAGTCACTGACAAAGTAAGTGTAATAGCAATACTTCGGATGTGATGGGCTCTTTATAGGCAATGGTGAAATTGGAGACTGAGGAGAAACCCTGCCTCTACTTCTTTGGAGCTAATGAATTGGTAGGTACAACTCAGTTGTACACTGGAGTGTAGAGCAGGTCAAGACCTTGTCTTGCTCAGCTGGCATTACTCCTGGCCATATTAGAGCTGAATTCCAAGTACCAAAGCAGAAGAAGGAGGTGAAAAACAGAAGAACATTCTGAGATGAGTTACTTTATGATTTAAGATCCTGAAATCAGCCCAGGGAAAAATGATGGAAAGAGTGAAGGTTGACCTCAGGCTGACTTTCTAAGGCTGAGTGACAGTAGATGCTACTATCTAGAGACAGGTGGCAGATAAAACTGCAAATGTGAAAAGCCAGCAACGTGGCTATAGAATTAGGAGATTGGACTTTGGTGGATTAGACTGCATGTTAACTCTGGTTCCATCCATCACCTCCTCTACCTATGATCTTACACAAATTATTTGGTCTTAGTGTCACAACTTGAATGGGTATTATGAGGTTCAGAGATCATGTGTGCAAGATCTTAACACCCTGAGTGTGCACATTGAATAAGTCCTAAGAAAATTAGCTGTTACTAAGAAGAAAGGTACTATCAGAAATAAACACTGCATACTACAGTCAATCACTGAAGTAGGTTTGGCATTTCTTTTCTGTGGTAAATTATTGACATAAAATACATCATTCTAGCCTCCCGAAAAGAAAGGAGATATTTCAGGTCATAAATTCATTTCCTAAGACTGCAACCCCCAATGCCTATCAACAAAATACTGAGGAAAATTTAAAGAGGCTCTTCTGTGTTGTCCAGAGTACAAGGAGGATTATATGTATAACAGAATCTGATTGATTATGTGGTAAGTTACAGATGTGTTAAGAAGAAATGAACGTGTAATAAAATCTATATACCAGCTTACATGATTCATTTATATGACACTCTGGAAAAAGCAAAACTCCAGGGACAGAAAACAGATATGTGGTTGCCAGGGCTTGAGTTTGGGAAGAGACAGACTTCAAAGGGGCCTGAAATAATTCCATGGGGTGCTGGGACTGTTCAACATCTTTTTTTTTTTGTCTGTATCTTTGTTTTTTTTTAATATTTATTATCCATAATGAGTTACATTATTTAGTGGGCAAACCATGCGTTGTTATCCCGAATTCCCCACTTCCCCCCCTCCCCATCCCTGATCAGTTGTATATCCTCCTCCGTGGGCTGTCTGTATTAGTCCTTGTGGCAAGGGATCCTGTATATCTTAGTACTCATCTCGGTCTTCCTTACCCAAGTGTGTTGTTACTGATGGGTGCTATGCCTCCGGAGCGTCTCCCCCACCACGGCTCTCACAATCTTTCTGCCCCCTCTTCCGCTCAGTTCCCCGAGTTGTGGTGGGTGTGTTCAACATCTTTATCACAGTGATGGACATATTATTGTACATAGTTTTCAAATTATTAGAACCAGTCACCCTTTTAGTGCATATATTTCCATTTATGTATGCTACAGCTCAATATTTCTGTGCATACATATGCAAACATACATGCAAATATACACATATGTACATATGGATACATACAGTACCCATGAAGAATGAGCACACACACACACACACACACACACAAGGAAGAATGCTTGTTTATAGTTGAGAGGACCTGGGAGAATGAGAGGGAGGGGTAGAAGGAAGATTAAATGTTCACAGTATATATCTTTTAGTTATTTGCATTTTTACTACTATATACATGCTATAAATTAAGAATGGATAAACACATTCAAGATTACACTGTTAAGCTGCCTTGCCCTCTTTTAGGGGATGGGATTTTTCAGCCTCTAGGAGAGTTTAATTATAGGCTCCACAGCCAGCCACTGGAATATATCTTGGTCTGCTCTACCCATTTCCAGAACACATATAATAGATTTGAGAGTCCTAAAAATTCTAATTTCCATCAATTATGCCCAGGAAGTAACTTCCTTTCTTGTTCACCCTTAGTCTCTTACATTATATCTTCCATACTCACTGATATTTTGTTCGTAGACCGGTCTCTATTCAATCCTACATATGATTTTCAATACTGCCAACATTAGTTTCCTAAAGCAAAAATCACACTATTCCTCAGCTTATAAGTATCTAAGGTTTCTCTTATTTACAAATCTCTCTCTGACTTGGCTCAACTTCCCATTTCATGCCTCTACTCACCTGCTGTCATGTTCAAATCAACGAGCTGCATCACACATTTCCCAGCATGCATCTTTCAATATTAAATTCTCAGGGTATTTTGTATATACTGTACCTCTCCATTTTTGAGCCATAAACTCCTATTGCACCTGAAGACTCTGCATAGTATTGTCTTCTTTGTGGAAACTTCCATGATTACCCTTCCTCTAGTTACTGCTCTATTCCTTCCAGTCTCATAGTACTAGATTTGCAGTAGGCTATTTATCATAATACACTCTAATTTTATGTTTAAGGGTCTGATTCTCCAACTGGAGACTGAACTAACACTAACATCTTCTTGTTATCTGGAATAGTATCAGCAACATGAACGTTGTCTTCAGAATGATTATGAAAAAGTGTGCATAACCAAAAAAATCTCTCAAATAACTTTGTATACTCCCCCTTAACCTAAGCTGACCTCACTCTTGGTTGGAGAGTCTGTTTAATTTTACAGATGTCAGAGAAAACAGAGGAGAGCCAAAATTCATTGATAAAACAATAAGAGAGCTGACTGCCCACCATGAGACTTCCCACCTCTACCACATTTGCTAGGGCTCAGGAGAAATTGCAGAGGAAGTAGTGACAGGAATACTGCTCTTATAGACTGACAACCAGCTCCAGGGTGATGGCGACACATACGGCGATCAATCAAAACCTATCAAAGGAAAATCCAGAGGATACAAAGACCTCAACAATAACTTAGACTGCCAATAGGCCTACCACAGCTCAGGGAACATTGTGAAAGAGGGGGGCAGAAAGATTGTGAGAGCTATAGAGTGGGTAGGAATACCCTGAGACACGATACCCCACTATTCCACAGGGACTAACTGAGGCCTTCATGCCTTACAGTGGGTCCCATAATTCCATGGGGGTGGGGGGAGACAATGTGGTGGGGGCCTGGGTGAGGGGAGGAAAGAGTAATCCTGTTATATTTGAAATAAAATAAAGTTTTAGAAAAGTGGGCACATATATGTGCTTATGTATGGATGTGTACACATATGCATATATTCCTTGAAAGAAATTATGAATGAATTATAATGTAACATGAATGGAAGTTAAGAAAAACATAAAAATATGTTTCAAAACCCCAGCTGGCATTGTCAGTCTCTTACCATCTTGGAATGTGTCGTTAATTGCAATGATGGCCTGAAAGGGTTTTGTCAGTTCGGCCCCTTGTGCTGAGCTG
>PVHP010006745.1:42246-59517 GCA_004024765.1 Zapus hudsonius | reverse complement strand
AAAAAAAAAAAAAAAAAAATAAAAAAAAAAAAAAAAAAACTCCTAAATCTACTGGGGTCATCCATTCAAACTACCACAGTGACAGACTCGAGTTCTGTGTGACCACAGAATCTGAGGTTCAGAGGAGAATTAGAGTGGATCCTCATTCTGGAAGCATCTCAAAGATACACCAGAGAAAAGGGACTTTTCTTCTCAGGTCCCAGGATGGTCAGGGCCCATGAGAAACCAAGAAGAGAAGAGATACAGAAGAGGCAAAGGTGTCAGGGCAGAGATTTCAGGGGATGAAGAAGAGAGTCTAGTAGTGCTGAGAGAGAAAAGAAATTTCAGATATCTCAGATGATTCAGAGATTTTCCTGGAGCGAGAGGAGAGTCTCTACTTGACATCCAAGGTTCCAGTGTTGGGATGAATGGTGAAAGCAGGTTAGTGTGATCCTGCTGACACAAGAGAATGCTGGGATCAGAAGGGATCAAATTCCTCTTGGAGTGTGTGGAGCTACAGGTCCTGCACCTGATGGAGTCAGAGCACCTGCTACCTTGGCTTTGTGAAGTCTCAGCCTGCCTGGATCTGCTTTTCGGGTAAAACTCCTGAGGCTCTGCCATCATGGAGTTACTTCTGAAACTGCTCAAATGACGTTGCTATCTCTAACAGCTATCCTAAGGTGCATAGGACAGGCAATGCACCACAGAAATGAGGATTTATTGCCCCAATAATAATGTATCTTGACATTTTGTCTAATTTACTCATTCCAAGATAGTCCCAATTTTAAAGAAAATGAAGTTTCATGTCTTGTTATAGAAAAAGCAAATTTAATAAATCTGTTCTAGATTAAATAAAATAAATGTCTCTGTAGCCAAATACTTAAGAAAGCACCATTCTCATTGTTTCAGCTTCCTTAAACAAATCCACCTTTAACAAATATTTTACCTAAGCCTTGTATGTAGTATGAAATTTCAGTATGTTTTAGCCATGAATTGCTCAATACTCAGAAAAGGAAATAGAACTGTGATAAAAGAAAAAAATTCCAAGTGGCTGAGTAACCAGAAATTTAATTGGATTGAATCCCTCCATCCACAGAGCATTCATATGTAGGTCCACAGACCAACTCTGGGATCCACACATCCACCTCAGCTTTGATTTCTCTTTTGGAAATATGTCTTATGTTCCATTTTCCTCAGTTCCATGCATCTTGCAACCTAGAAGAAAGTAACAGCCTTCTTCTCACTCACTGTTGTTCTGTCTCTGGGTCTTAGATGTCCATCAATCCATGTTCAGAAGTGATCAAAGTGAAAGGAGGTGGTCTGGTGTCTCAGATCACTCGGGAGATAGGGTTTCACACAGCCTTGAACTAGGGTCCCAAATAGACCAGAAAGGTGAGAATTTACACAGGCTATTGGATACTGGGAAGAAACAGCTACTAGAGGTCTAGATGATCAAGACTGTATGAACAGAATGGAAATGTTCATAAGACAAGGACCTCCACGACCTCTTGAGCCTCGGGGAGCAACGTAATTGTTTAGTTGTTTAGGTTTTTTGCCAATGGGTGCAGAGACCAAAGTTCACATTCCAAGCAAACAGCTAAAATCATACACGAGGCCAGTTTCCATGAAGACCTCTGAACTCCATTTTGAGAAACTCATTCCATGATGCTTTCACTGTAATTTTCTTTTTATTTTCACACAGATTTATTACAAGTTGGAGGCAGGGCAGGAATCATTGTCTCGTTTTCCTTCTCAGCTGCCACACAGGAAGCCATGACCTTTGGAGTGCCATCGTTGCTAGTTTATCAGCTCAGGGGCAAAGCAAGCAGAGTTAACCCACACTCCCCACCTGACAGCCCCCTAGATTCAGGATGAGGGAAGACCCTCTCCAAATTTCATAGAGCTTTTCTCAACCTTTTCTTCATACCCATGGGGTCAGCCTCTCTTCCCAGGCTGCCTCAGGAGTCTCTGACCTTGGCCAGTGGTGAGAAAAGTGTTGCTCATTTCTCTGGATGGATTTGACATCATCCCTGAACCCTGGGTGGTCCTCACCTAAGGGAACAAACAGTACATAGAGTCACCCTTCAATGACCCTTGCTCATGGAGGTTTGATGAGAAGAGTCCCCCAATATTTGGAACATTTCTTATTCATTCCAGATGTTTTCTCTAATAATAGTTGCTTGATTTGTAGGAGTGAGTATGTATTCCCTCTGCACACAGTGGGCAAGGGGAATTAATTTTTTTTTTGTCTGGATGGAACTCAAAGTTAATAATATCATCATGATGGCATAGGATTGAAAAGAGGAAATTAAACTATTCTTATTTGGCAATAATATGATGTATTATGCAGAATTTCTCCAGGAGATCTAAAAGGCAAAAAAAGCAAGCAGATAAACAAAACTCCTCACGAATAATAGTTTTAAAAGGTTACAGAAAACAAAATCAACACTTAAAAATCAATTGTATTTCTATATGCTGTCAAAGACCATACTATTAGCTATTGTATTCCCCCAATAAAATTTGTAGGCACAATTCCAACAAACAAAAAAAATGTTACTAGACTATTGAAAACTATAGAATGATGAAACAAATTAAGGAAGTTGTAAATAAATGGAAAAACATACTATGTTCATGGATTGGAACATTTAACATCATTGATGGAATGAATATTCCTAAAGTTGTCCAATCTGTTTAACATAATTCCTGTCAAAATTCCAGCAAGATTTTTAATAGACTTTGATAAATGATCAATTTTATGTGGAAAAGCAATAGAATTATAATAGCTTAAACAAGTTTTTAGAAAAGAAGAATAAAGTGAGGGAAACTATCCTATCCAAAGAGGATGTACTGTGTAGCTAAGGTGACCAAGATAATGTATATAATAGATGTGGAGAGAGCTCAGTGAAGCAGAAAAGAGAAGTCAGAAATAAATCCATGCACTGACTTTTTACAAAAGGCAAAACAGCACCAACAGTGAGAAGAATGTTCTGGAATGAAATGAATTTTGACCTATACTTCACATAATACATAAAAGTAACTCCAAATGAATCATAAGTATAAATATGATATGCAAAAGTATAAAATTTTAGGAGAAAATATAAGAAAAACTCTTAGACCTAGGAAAGGTAACATTTTAAACATGATGCCAAAAGAAATTTTAAAAATCCATTAAGAAACCCACAAAAGAAAAAATGGCAGGTTGTATTTCCTCAAAATTAAATTTTTTGTGTGCTGTACAAGACCCTATAAAAAGGATGAAAAGGCCAGGCATGGTTGGCACACACCATTAGTCCCAGCACTTGGGGAGGCTGAGGTAGGAGGATCACTGCGAGTTTGAGGTCAGTCTGGGGCTACAGAGTGAGTTTAAGGTCAGCCTGAGCTAGAGTGAGACCCTACCTTGAATCCCCCCACCCCAAAAATAAAGATTCAAAGAAGTTGCTGGGGTGTAGTTCAGTGGTGGAATTCAAAATATCTAAGCCCTGGGTTCAACCCATTCTGGTTATGAGAAAGAGAGAGTGAAAGAGAGAGAGACAGAGACAGAGACAGGGACAGACACACACACACACACACACACACACACACACACACACACACACACACACACACACTCGTAGACAATAGACTAGTAGAAAATGTTTGAAACTACATATGTGATAAAAGCATGTGTCTAGAATATGTAGAAAAGGTCTCTCAAAGTTCAGCAGCACTCAGGAATTAAACAGTCTGAAGGGTTGTAACTACAAAAGCCTTCCACCAGGAATATCTATCTTCCTGAATGCCAGAGCCAATCTGTCTTCACTGTGGTAGTCATTAAGTGAATTTACCCATGACAAGATTGTAGAGAATCAATGAAAAACTAGTGGAACTTGAATAAGGTCTGTGTATTGGACTAATGTCAATTTCCTGATTGGGATACTCTTTAATGATTATAAAAGTGTCAACATTGGGCAAAAAACTGGATGAAGGATTATAGGACCTTCAGTCTAAAATTATTCCAAAACTAAAAGGTTTTCAAAATCATCACCCACATGGCCATCACAGCTGATAATCCATCCACTGACATGACTGAGAAGATGGCTTTATTCTCCGCACATTCTACACAGCAGATCTTTACAGGTAAGGGACCGGGGATCTCATCACTTTATGGCTTCCATAGTCTTACCACAGACAAGTGCTCAGTCTGTTTCTAAATGACAGCTGTCCTTCAGCTCCTCTCTGACTGAAATCTCTGAGTCTTTACTGAAACTTAATGCTATTCCTATTAACCAGGCCAAGTTGATCCCTACTTGTTCAAAACTCGAGTCCTGTGTGACACAGGGGACAGTCCAATAATAGTCCGTGCTGTACCTTCCAAGGACACGAGTTCTTTGAGACAGTGTCCTGTTCTGTACACTACCATATCCCCCTAAAACAGTACCCCACACATGGTAAGGACTTAGAAAGTAACTGAATTGACAGAATAAGAAAGCAATCTTTATTCGTACGTATCTTATACAAGGCTCATCTAATAAAGGTTTTCTGGACCACCATCTTCTATGCAGAGATTTCTTCTTCAGAAACCCATCCAAGACAAGGGAGTGGCCACTATGCAATGCCCTCAGCTCAGTTCTATTCAACAGCAGATACTGAGCGCAGACATTGTGCCAGCAATGGGGATCAAAAATGGGCAAGTCTGCTCCTGGTCCCAATGAGGCTTCTAACACAATGAGAGGGGAACAGACAGGCATGATCAGTCCAGCTGAACGCAGGCCAGGGGTTTTGTGAAAGGTATCCCAAATCTTTAGATGTTGGAAGTGGGACAGAGACAGGTAAGCCACAGATGACCAGAACAGGGCATCACACACTATACTAAGTGCTTCACACATCATCTCTCTGGACCTCCCAACCTTGTGAAGGTCAGTTTCCTTACCTGAGTCTGGGAGGGCAAGCAGGATAAAGCAGTGAGAAGAAGGGGAAAGATTCCCAGGCCAAGAGAGGGAAGTCCACACACCTGGGAGTGTGAGGCCCCCCACAAGCATGAGTCATTTGTACCACTGGGCTGGGAACTTGACCAAGATTATGGCAAGGAAGAAACTAACAGTAGATTGCATAAATCAGACCCCAGAAGGCTTTGTTTGCAATCCTAACAAATGCCAATGACCTTCATATCAACTCTAGGGAAGTCTGGTATTTAGGGGGGCTGGACTAACATTCCTGCAAACACCTGGTTCAAATTTCAGTCCAAATGTTTTTAGAAGAAAATTTCCACAGATGATATGCCCATACCTCCTGCTCCTGAATGCTACGGGGTACACCACTCCCTCTAACAGATGGTACTTCTTTGACACAGCTTTCCCTGGACATGAGTTCACAGGTCCTGGCCATGTGGCTGGTCGCCCAACAATAGAGTTGGTTATACAACTCCAGTTTCATTTCCCCTCGGGACAGATAACTGAGCCACAAGTCCTGTGCTGGCTTCCAGAGGTCCCCCAGCAGGATTCGCTCTCCTTGCCAAAGGTGGTGATTGACTTGACTGTCTTTCCTTCCCACCTTCCTCCTCAGTCCTCCACAGGGGTTTCCTGGGAGTGCCTTGCAGGCACTTGTTCTGGGTCTGTTTCTGGGAAAACTGAACCGCATTCAATAGTGGATTGAATATCTTTGATAAAGTTCAGTGAAACTGGTAATGGTTGCCTCAGAGAAAAGCCCAAGTTAAGGATAGAGTGGAGAGAGCAGACAACAGACCTATTTGTCATTAAATTTCATTCTTCCTTTTTCTTTCTTTCTTTCTTTCTTTCTTTCTTTCTTTCTTTCTTTCTTTCTTTCTTTCTTTCTTTCTTTCTTTCTTTCTTTCTCTCTCTCTCTCTTTCTTTCTCTCTCTCTTTCTTTCTCTTCTTTCCTTCCTTCTTTTTCTTTCTTTCTTTCTTTTTTTTTTCACCATGCCCACAGATTTTTTTTTTTTATTTAAAACACAAAGAGTAGGGGAGATTCATGAGGCCTCACCCCTCCTGGAGGAGCTGTTGCCTGCAGGGGTGGGAGGGAGATGTGGAGCCATGTTCTTAGTTGGCTTAACCATGGTTAAGCTACCCCAACCCATGCTCATGCAAGCAGCCTTAACTAGACTCAGTGCCCCCTGTGAAGAAGAAAAAAGACATAAAAGTAGGAAGGGGAATAGTTGGGAAGAAGGATTTTAGCAAGATTTCGGGGGAGATAAAAGAGGCTAATAGGGAAGTGAATATGATCATAACACACTATCTACATGTATGAAATTGTCAAAAATAAAATTGAAATAAAAAATTTTTTAAATAAAAAAGTTTTATTCTTAAAGCTATCCCAAATATGTACTTTAAAGTATTAGGAAGTCAAGTATAATTTTATATCTTAGTTTCATGCAACTTGTATGAAAATTTGAATTTTTTGATACATATGGGCTACTTTAAAAAATATTTGTATCTATTTGAGACATAGAGAGAGAGAATGGCATTCCAGGGCCTCCAACCCTCGCAAGTGAACTCCAGGTGCATGTACCACCTTGTGCATCTGGCTTTATGTAGGTACTGAGGAATCAAGCCTGGGTCCTTAGGCTTTGAGTTTATTGGGGTTAGTTACAGGAACAGGGGCCACTCAAAAAAGGGTTCCACCCCTCTAGAACTCACTGTATTACTTACAGAAAGCTCAGCTAGTCAGTATCTTCTCACAGGCAGTTCTTATACTTGGGGAGGCGACTTATGAATCTTATAAATTTCAGGGACTCTCTGTGACTTATGAGGTGTTTACATTCTGAGCCTGGTTTACTTCCTGAGGCTTAACTTCAGAATTTCCCAGATTTTAGTAAGCCTGTGTTTTAATCTGGAACTTCCTAATGAGCCTCCTTCTAGGATAAAATTAATATTAATTTGGAGGAAATTGCTACATATCACAGCCCTCCTACTTCCTTTTCCTGGATGAGAACAGACCCATGTCTTATGTGAAGAAGTGGTTCCCATTCTTTTCAACCAAAAAGGAACTTTCTCCCCACCCCCACCTCATTTCTATCTCTGTGGGCTGGATGCTGACCAGTGTAGGTCTGGGCTTGGCTGGTCCCTTCCTGCCTCCTTTCTATGCCCCCATTTTTTTCTTTCTTTTTATTTATTTATTTAGTTTTTCGAGGTAGGGTTTCCTTCTAGCCCAGGCTGAGCTGGAATTCACTATGTAGTCTCAGGGTGTCCTTGGAGTCACAGTGATCCTCCTACCTCTGCCTCCAAAGTGTTGAGACTAAAGGTGTGCACCACCACACCTGTCTATCCTCCTATTTCTATCTGTGTAACTTCCATTTGTTAAGAAGGTCACAAGAAGCCTACCTGAAGATACTACAGAAGGGAAGCACTGCAGGGCTGGGCTGGAGAGAGGGAAACATGCTCCATTGAGGAGAATGGGGCCTGGATTGATCCTAAACCAGCTCTCAGTGCGAGAGATGCTGAGATGTCTTGCCTGATAGGCCTTTGCTTTCATGGCCAACATCCTGTGCCTAATTTCATATACTTTTCCTTTTTTAAAAAAATCTTTATAATGAATAATTATATACATGGTATGAGCAAATCTTGTGAAGGTGTCCCCGTTTCCCTCCTCTCTGTCTCCTACCCACTGGGGTCCTTCCTCAGTGAGCATACTGGATCTGTCCATAGGTTAGGGGGTTATGAACTGTACCAGAGGGAGCCAGGTTTTGTTCTTTTTTTTTCCTTCCCCTTTGTGTATTGTTACTGAGGGAGGGCGACGGCTCTGGATATTCTCCGCCATGGCTCTTAAAATCTTTCCGCCCCCTCTTCCCCTCAGTTCCCTGAGTCATGGTGGGTGAGGCTTAAAAGTCTGCTTTGTTGTTGAGATCTTAAATATCTCTGGATCTTTGCCCTGGGTTGTTAGGTATCATCAGTGTCTGTCTCCATTGACATTTCATGGGTTATCAGACTTGCTGTGGTGATTGGTCTCCTGTTTGTCTCGTCACTTTCTTATAGGTTTCATTTGGGTCCTGCCTGAAGGCTAGGTGTGGTTTGTCTCCTGCCAAGATGTCAGCCATCTTCCAATGTCTTATTGGTGGAATTGGGTTGTCCCTGGCTCTCTCAATGCCTTCTGAAATATACAAACAGAATCTTCTTCAGAGTGCGATCAATATAGGTTAAGTGAGACAACATTGCTATTTTGGCTAGCTCCTGATGGGTGTAGATTTCTGGTAGTGGGAATTTCCCTTAGGAGCCTGAGATCTTGGTCCCCATAGGATTATGCTGTGGATCCCAGTTCCAGTTAAGGGTTCCTTGTCACGAAGCAGATCTCTTAGCCAGTCAGTAAGTAAACCCTCCTCAGTTTAGTGCCACTATTGCACAGATGAGCATTTCTTAACTTGCTGGTCTCTTCCATACAGCCGTGTGCTCATCATTCTTGTGACCACTATCTATATTATATCATATACTTTTCTTAAAGAAAGTATGGTTTGAATGTAAAATGTCCCCCATAGGCTCAAGTGTTTGAACACTTGGTCCCCAGCTGGTGGTGCTGTTTGGGAAGATTGTGGAACATTTCTGAGATGAAGCCCCAGAAATGTGTTATTAAGTTTTGAGATTTTATAGCCTGGCCTTACTTCCTATTCATCTTGTCTTCCTGACAAGATACAGTGCCACCAACCAGCTTCCTGTGCCTACCATCATGCCTTTCCCACCATGATGGACTCTACACCCTGGGGCTATAAGCAAAAATGAATTCTTACTTAGTAATATGCTTCTTGTCAGGGATTTGGTTATAGTAATGGATAAAAGTACTATAGAAATTTGGTACCAGGAGTGGGGCATCCTTAGTTACTACAGACTTCAAGCCCCCCCACCCCCAAACCAAATATTTAAACACATGAGTCTATGGTGGGCATTTTATATTTAAACCTCCACAACACCTCAATTAATTAAGATAATCCCTCACCAATGACTCCTCCTACCCCCAAACCAGCTCAATTTGTTAACCTTTCTCCTGTTGTCACATTCAGTGATTCCTCTGCATATGTGGTATGACCTGCTAACTTTGCCAACTTCTTCCCTGGCTTACTGAGCTCTCGTCATGTAAAGGGCAATGGCAAGGCAGCATGACCTCTGCTTGAATATTCTCTCATATGCTCACATGCTTCCTTTTGACAAAAGTGCTGCTTTCCCAAGGAGGCCCAACTGCCCTGCTCAGAGTGAAAGCTAGTGCTCCGCTCACCCTGTACTCATGTCTGCCTCCCTGCCCTGCTGTCTCCCTCTTATTAGCATTTGCTAACACTTCATAGCCTAGTTATCCATCATTCACTGACACCTGTACCAAAGACAGGAAAACTCAAAATCTGTTTTGTTCATTCCTAGGACCTAGTTCATGAAATCACTTAGTTAATATTTGTCAAATATATGCATTAAATTATAATGTCTGAGTCAAAGGGCCTTGCTCTCTGTTGACTGAGGACAGCCCTCACCACTGTGTTTCCAGGGGAGGAGAAAGCATTGCCTCTCAGGCTTCACAGGCTGCATCAAGACCCTAGAGCGCAGGCCAAGGCCATGGGCACCAGTAGATCTTATTCCTGCCTGGATGCCTCAAGTGCCACCTAAGAACTAACTAGAAACACCAAGGCTGGATCAGGAGAGGACTGGAGCCTGCCCAGGCCATGTCTGTCTCGCTGGAATTATGGAATTTTCATGTGTGGCATCCTGACCTAGAATGGTAGTCAATTGCACAGCCAAGTGCTGAGTTATAGACGGTAGAACAGAACTGTTGACACAGAGCTGGTTGCTAACTTCCTGCCTTTGCAGTGACTGTGCTCTGGGAAGCACACCTTTGGCAGACTCAGGTCAGCCTGGATGTGCTGGTAAAACCCCAGAGGATGACCCTTTGGGTCATTTTAACCTATGGAGACACATCATCAATGGTACTTTACCCTGGCGCCAGGAAGAGGGTGTGTGTATGTGTCCTGCAGGGTGTGAGTGACACCAAGATGTCCATGAAGCCGGAGATAACCAGTTCCCCAGCCAAGTCCCCCCATCCTGCCAACAATGCTAATGACATCAGGGTGATCTTCACCTTTATATAGTAGCTTCTAGTTGCCAAAGCTCTGGATCATACCTGACTTCATTTCATAACCATACAAACTTATAAGAAAGACAGAGCAGGAATTATCCCCCTTTTCTCACTAAAATAATGTGGGCTCAAAATTTTGCACAGTACCAAAGAGGCTGCCCATTTCAAAGCTGAATCAGCTTCTGCATTAAAACCTGGGCCCTTCCCTGTGTTCTCCATGACGTGGGCCCCTAACACTGCCAGGCTTAACACTAGTAGCTTCAGTTATTTCCTAGAAATCTCCAAGGCCTCACCATATGTTCTGGATGAATTTAGATCCTCCCACAGTGAGGCCAGCTTGTTGTAGTGAGTCACCCAGCTGGCAGGAGAGCCTCCCTGGCATTCCCCACACACACAGTGCAATTGACCTGCCGTTCTTTACTCCCTGTCATGACCCCCACAACTCTCCTACAGCCATTCAAAAGCATTGAATCATTAAAAAAAAAACCTTAAAAAATGGCCATTAAACGAGAGTCAGCAAAAATAAAAGAAGAGAATGACATGCGTGAATTTCATAATCAGAAATATGGCTGTCCGTGGGCAGCATTCATAGATTCCTTTCACTAGGTTCTCACCGGATGTCAGAAGCTGTGTCATGCACATTATACATATGCTTTCATTTACATCTGCCCATTTAACAGTCAGGGAATATGAGGTCCAGAGAGGCTAAATACTTGCCTGAGGCCTGACAGTGGGTAAATGGTGGAGCCCAGACTGCAATTGCGAGTCTGAGTTCTGAGAGCCCATGCTGTGCGTGGCACTGCCCCCTCAGCCCCCTTTGCAGAGGTCCCCACAGTCTGTGGGGTCTCCTAGAGTTTCTGAGCTCACACCTCAGACTGCATCCTGTCCTCTCTCACTGTTCACTGTCTTCCCATTCTCTCCCTCCACTCTTCCCCAAAGTCTCTCAGAACCTTCTTCCACCTTCTACTTCCTGAGCTGTCTGGAAAGGGAACATTCTCACTTGACCAGGCTTTCAGGACAAGTGTCAGCACACAGTTTATAATCGCAGCCCTTGGGAGGATAAGGCAAGGAGGGTCATGAGACCAAAGCCGGCAGGAGCTATGTAGGGAAACCCTGTCTCGAAAAAAAGAAAGAGAAAGAGGAAAAGGAAATCATTTCTGCACAGCATCTTGTGCCATGAGCACTAGAAGGTCTCTGTCCCTGACTTCCGAAAGCCCTCGTGCTGGTGGGAAGGCGGTCAAGGAAGCAAATGCCTGGCTCGTGGCTGAGGGTGCTGGCTGTGCCAGCTCACTTAAAAAGCCACAGGTGACCATGCATGCCTGTAACCCAGCACTGAGAGGGGCAGAAATAGGAGGATTACTGGGTCTCACTGGTTAGCAAGTCTAGGCAAAAACCAGCATGAATTCCCAGTTGAGTGGGAGACCCTGTCTCAAAGAAATAAGGCAGCAGAGCAAAAGATCAGGGCACTCTGCTTCCTCCTCTGGCCTCCACGTGCAAGTGCATGGGGCATGCGCACAAAACTCACAGGTACCACTGGGTGTGTGATCAGGCTGTGAAGCAGAGTGGGAGGAATGGGCGGGGGATGCAATATATCAGGGAGGATCACCACAATGAAAGAAAGACATGTGGGTGGAGAACAGTGTCGAGTAGGGGCAGGATTGCACACTCAGAGGAACCTCTCGGGGGTGGAAGTGAGTGTGGTCTACAGTCGCCAGATTTAGCAAAAGGGAGGAGGAGGAGGAGGACAAGAAGTGGGGAATCGGATGCCTAGTTCTAACCACATCTCAAGGTGGTGGCTCTGGTGTTCTCTCTCTCTCTCTCTCTCTCTCTCTCTCTCTCTCTCTCTCTCTCTCTCTCTCTCTCTCTCTCTCTCTCACACACACACACACACACACACACACACACACACACTCATGCTGGATCCAGGCACTGCAGCCAGACCTCTTCTATGCCTTGTACACAGTGACTGGTGAGGATAAAATGCCAGCCCAGGGCTGAGGATATAGCTTCGTGGTTGAGTGCTTGCTGACGTCTAGCTTTGATGCCCAGCATTGGAGGAAAAAGAAAAGGTACCAGTATTAAATGTATAGCCCGCAATGGAATTGAATGGCTTTATTCCAGAACTTCTCCAAAATTAGAATGTTCTATTTTCAATCCACCCGAAAAGGAAGTAGGGCCGCCTGAGTGGCTATGGAGAGTTAGCAGCAGGCAGTGTCCCCACCCCTCCCGAGCCAGGGACATTGCTTCATCGTGTGCTGAAATACAGGCCAGGGAAGCAGCTGGAGCCAGGCACAACAGTTGCCTTATAAGGACATTGGCCAGGCCTGCCAGGTGTGTCATCCCAGAGCCCAGAGGAGGCACAGTGATGTCCCCCATGAGTCAAGGTCAAAGGGGGATGAAGCGGCCTCCAAAAGCCACATGGACAGCAAGTGATAGTTCCCACACTTCCCTCTCTCAGCCTAAACAGATTTCCTTATGTTTTCATTGATCTCACTTGCCCTTGTAATTAAGAGCATGGAAAAGGATGCTTTAATTAGAAAAATATAGGGACTCATAAGTTGTTACTTCAGTAGTGAGGGTGCCTGGTTTGTGGAAGCTTGGGGATCAGAGGAAATGTGGGTTTCTGGAGAAAGGCCCTTGAGAACTAACACACACTGATCCTCCAAGGCAACGTGACACCCAGAAGTGACAGAGAGCTGGCTGTTGAGAGACCCAGTCTCTCCCTTTTGAGAGGAGATGAGCTCTAGACGGGCAGGATGCTCTGGGGGTGGGTGGAGAGGGTGTTCTTTTGAAAAGGAATGAAGGAAAGGAAGGACAGAACAGAATTGTGGCTTGGGAACTGGCTCAGTGGGTCAAGTGTACATAGTGTCCATCCCGCACTCTTGTAAAATGCCAGGCATGGTGGCACTGGGGAGGGGGAGGCAGGAGACTCCCCAGGCCTTACTGGCTAGCCTGTTAACAGAACTGGTGAGTTACAAGTTCGGTGAGAGACCCTGTCTCATAAAACTAAGGTGTAGAAGTAATAGAGACCCCCCCCTCAATGTCAACCTCTGGTCTCCATATACACAAACACCCACAAGCGCCCTTGTACCAGCGTGTAAGCTTGAGGAAGTCACCACGCCTCTGCATGTGAGCTGTCTGCAGAACGCTCAGAACATACAGTCTGGAAATTACTAGAAAAAGGAAGATGTGTAACTTCCAAAGAAAACCATACCATTTCATTGATGTATTTGCTACAATTTAATACAAATTTGCTAAGTAAACTGGTGTTTTCCACTTGATCCAGAATGCAGTTAGTAAGGACTGGGGCTCTGCTTCCCTAAACCTAGGATGGCTTTGGGAAATGAGGCCCACATGGCTTCCAACACCGTAGGCTTCACAAAAACAGACATTGTCAGAGCAGTGGCCCACAGCCAGACCCAGCATCCTGGACGGGAAATGCCCTGCTCAGGTGAGAGCAGAGGAAGTGGTCCACAGCCTTGGGAAGGAAACAGTGAGGGTCGGAGAAACAAGGCTTTCCCTATTCAGAGTGTCATCAAACTGCTAGACCGTCACATCCCAACCCCTTCCTTTCTCTTTCCTTCCTTCCTCCCTCCCTCCCTTCCTTCCTTCCTTCCTCCCTTCCTTCCTTTACTTCCTTCCTTTTTTCCCTTTCTTTCTTCCTTCCTTCTCTTCCCTTCCTTCTTTCCTTCCCTTCCTTCCTTCCTTCTGTCCCTTTCCTTCCCTCTTTTTCTCCTCTCTCCCTTCTTTCCCTCCCCCCTCTCTGACAAGATCTCATGTAGCCCAGGCTGGCCTTGAATTTGAAATGTAGCCCAAGATAACCTTTAACTGATGCTCCTGACTCTACCTCCCCAGTGCAGGGATTAGAAGCATGCATCACCATGTCTGGTTTTATGTGGTGCTAGAGATCAAACCAAGGCTTTGTGCTCACTAGGCAAGCACTCTACCAACTGAGCTACCTCCCCAGCCCCTCCTTCCCTCAACTGACTTTCTCATTTTCCCCTTTCTATTCAGTCCAGGACCCAGTCACACTCAGAGTGGGTGTTCCTCCTCAGTTAGTCCTCTCTAAGAAGAAAAAAACAAGCCATCACAGAGATGCTCAAGAGTGTACCTCGTTACCATTCTAGGTATTTCTTGATCCAATCAAATTGGCAATTAAAATTTACTATCACTAGGGTAGCCTCCAAGTTAGCAAACAAGGCTATATTTGGAAAGGGATGGGTGAACGGAGGGCCACACTCATATCTATGGCTTTCTTCGTAGATATTCCCCATAAAGAGTAGACGTTTGGGCTGGAGGATGGCTCAGCAGTCAAAGGTGCTTGCTTGTAAAGCCTGACAGCTGAGATTCAATTCCCCAGTACCCATGTAAAGCCAGATTCACAAGGTGGTGCATGAATCTGGAGTTCGTTCACAGTGGCAGGAGGCCCTAGTGTTTCTCTCTCTTATCCTCTCTCTCTTTCTATGCTTGCAAATTAATCGATAAAATATTTTAAAGTAGATATTTAGTGTCAGGTGTGGTGACACAAACCCCAGCATGGCAGAGGCTGAGGTAGGTGGTCATGAGTTCAAGGTCAGCCTGAGATGCACAGCAAGACTATCTCAAAACAAAACAACAAAGAATATATGCTTAAAATATTAAATCTATCTGAGTCCTCTGCCTTTGATTACCAATTTGTGGTCTCAGTCCAATCACTTTCCTACAAGGAACAGTGGTTATCATATATGAAACGAAATTTTTAGATACTGATCATATATGAAAGAAATTTTTAGATAGTTATCATATTTGGAAAGGATTTTTAAGATAACAAGGATGTTATTATGATTATGTCACACAAACTGTTTAATCCACTGTCTGGCATGATTCAGGCACTCAAGACATTTAGTAATTATTATTGTTTAGCATTACAAAGCACTTGTTCAAATCCTTGGTGTTAAAACACATGCTAAAGAAATCTGAAAAATTCCCCAAGTTCAATTCAGCAAATAAATTTATGACACTAAATTTCAATCAGAAACAGATTCACAACACTCAGAAGGTGCCCAAAGAGAGCTGGTTACAGGACTATTTGCTGGGGTCTGTGAAGGGTTAGGGGACTCCAGGGTTGGCGACAGTGGGTTTGGAGGTGCGGAGGGCAGAGTATTTCCCAGGGAGAAATGTAGCTGCAGCAAGTGTGCTGGCAAGTATGGAGAGGGGCTGGCTAGAGACTCCCCTCGCCCTCCTTCTAGCATCTTCTGCCAGTGTTTCTCATTGGCCCAATCCAGCTGTGAGTCCTTGTAGGCCAGCCCATAGACAGGGAGCTGGACAGAGAAGCAGGGAAGAGCCTGGATCCCTAGACGGAGACTCCTGAGCACAGAACCTCCTGGGAGATTGAACCTCCCTTGGCCTATAGGATCCAGGCTGGCTTACACACCAGAAATGATAACCATAGAAACCAGGCAGTGTTTGTTTGGTTTCACTTGCCTTGAAGGAAGGAATTAAATGACAAGTACTTCTGGGGGCTCTTGGATTATTTTTCTCTACCAGTGTAAGAAAGCTAATTTAATTCTACAACTTTCTACGTTGTTAACATGTAAGTATTCTTACAGGCAGGAAGTCCTTTCCTAGGCCCCATTTAAGTGATTCACACTGCTGCAGAAATAAGCTGTATCTTTAATGGTTCTTCACAGAGAAGAAAATAACTGATAAATATATATGTATATGTATGTGTATGTGTATATTTGTGTATGTGTGTATGTATATGTGTATATATGTGAATGTGTATGTATATGTGTATGTGTGTATGTATGTGTGTATGTGTGTATGTGTATGTGTATGTATATGTATATAATGAAAGCACTAGAATGATATTTTCACCTTTACAATTAATTATCATACCACTTTTTTTTGGCTTTGTTTTGGAACCCATCCAGCATCTCCACAAATCCCTCCTGCTGGAGAGAATGACCCAGAGATCAGACCCCCATTCTGATGTGTGCTAAACTTAGTGCACAGAGTCTTCCCTGCTAACATTTCTAAAAGCATTGGCCAATGCCCACTCCACACAATGCGGTGGAGCAAAAGGATAGAAGGAAGCCAAGGATCCAGGCTCATGTTAGCTGTGATCCAGCTTAAGAAAGGAAGGGTATAGTTTAGCTCACGGTTCAAAGGGACAGTCCAATATTATTTAAAATATCAGTCGTGAGCAAGGCTTCCAGCTCAGGTCTTCTGGCTTTTGTGGTCACTTCCATCAACAATGATGTCTCCCTGTATCAAGCTTCATGGGCTATGTTCAGTGTTCCTCTGCCCATGTTCAACTCTCTAACACTATGTCTGGACCCTCAGGAGCCACCACAATCAAGAGCCCCTCACTCCATAGTTAACTATGTACTATGCTCTTACCCCAGGGACCTTCTTCTAATCTTAAAATCCCCACCTATTTGGGGAAAGGGGTCTAGGTGTATTTCAGAGGTTTCTCTGAGTAAATTCTAATTGGCATATAAGAAACCACCCAGGAACTAGACTTAGTGGTTAAGATTCTTGCTTGAAAAGCCTAGCAAACTGGGTTTGATTCCTTCTCCAGGACCTACATAAAGCCAGATGCATAAGTGGTACATGCATCTGGAGTTTGTTTGCAGTGGCTGGAGGCCCTAGTACACTCATTCTCTCTCTCTCTCTCTCTCTCTCTCTCTCTCTCTCTCTCTCTCTCTCTCTCTCTCTCTCTCCTCCCCTCTCTTCTCCTCACCTCTTTGTTCCTCTCCTTGAAAATAAATAAAAATATTTTTTAAAAAATTCTTGTTTCCAGGTGTGGTGGCCCATGTCTTTAATCCCAGCACTTGGGAGTCAGAGGAAGGAGGATCATCATGAGGTGAGGCCACCCTAGACTACATAGTGAATTCCAGGCCAGCCTGGGCTAGAGGGAGACCCTACCTCAAAAAACAAGCAAACAAAAAAAAAATGTCTTGCCTCCATGACTGCCCTTTCTCCTGCAGCCTAGTCTCCTTCCCCCCTCAGGATGAATAAGGGAACAATTCAACAGAATATGTAAGAGTTGTAAATATTTATTCACAAAATTTTGGGACTCCTGTTCTTAAAACAAACACTAGAAAACATAAAAGAGCACAAAAAGCCGGGTGTGGTGGCTCATGCCTTTAATCCTAGTACTTGGGAGGCAGAGGTAGGAGGATCGCCATGAGTTCAAGGCCACCCTGAGACTACATAGTGAATTCCAGGTCAGCCTGGGCTAGAGCGAGACCCTACCTTGAAAAACCA